>VMDR010006933.1:28116-43146 GCA_007922815.1 Macrotus californicus | reverse complement strand
AGAGAGAGAGAGAGAGGCATCAATGTGAAAAACATTGATCAGTTGCCTCTCTAACACGCCCTGATGGGGGATTGAACCCGCAGCCTCTTGGTGTACAGGACAATGCTCCAACCAACTGAGCCACTCAGACAGGGCCACAAATTTCATACTTTTAAATGCTTTGTTCTTTGAAATCAGAATTTCAACTTTTTTAAAAAAGATTTTATTTACTTATTTTTAGAGAGAGGGGAAGGGAGGGAGAAAGGGAGGGAGCGAAACATCTATGTGAGAGAGAATCAAATCGGTTGCCTTCCACATGCACCCAGACCAGGGACCAAACCTGCCACCCAGGCCTGTGCCCTGACCAGGAATCGAACCGGTGGAACGCCTTATGGAACGATGTTCCACCAGCTGAGTGACACCCGTCAGGCCAGCACTGATGTCATTTAAACATGCACTTGGTTATTATTCCCAGTCATAATACTGTAAATATACTTGAGAAAAATACAAAAATCCAGACATGGGAAGAATGTACACTATTTTTACATGATCATCTTAATACAAACCAGAGTAATCCCACATGGTAGTTCTTAAGAATTGCTATTTCACATACTTAGAATAAGTAGCTATTTATTTTTAACAACAACAAAAATCTACATGTTTTCATCTGGCTCAGCAAAAAAATATATTTTATCTTTAAAGCAGAAGGAAGTGCATTTTATTTCTGGTTTAAAGAAGGATATAAAAGAAAAACACACACTCATGGAGCTCTTGTTCCTAAATCCTATTTTCAATTCTTAAATCACAAAAACGGTGGCCTCATCAAGGCCAGCAGTGCAGACTAACCTTGAATTGGGAGCTGACTGTGGGCCGCCGGTGTTTGCTTCCACATTTCAAAGTATCCTGGTTATTGCGGCTTGAAACGTGTTCAAAGAGGTCATAGATGAAGTCAAATCTGTGACAGCAAAGAGCACAGGACCGTGAAGGGCACATACCCAATTAGTAGGTGCTGAATTACTGTAACCATAACACATTTTTCCACTGACAGTAACACACCAAAGCCTGGAAGAGCTAAGACAGTTTCCAAAAATTTAAAACCAACCTCTGCAAAAGTGTTAGGCATTGAAAAAAAAAAAAAAAAACAAAAAAAACTGGCCACCTTCAGAGCACTGGAGTCTTGCAGAACAAAAGTAGATTGTGATGCAAGTGACAGGCGACCCAGGGTGACATGCCAGTTAGGAGTGCTGTGCTTCCCAGAGCAGCCCCTGGGCTCCTGCAGCCTTGACGTCCCTGTCTACAGAAGGGACGGATTTGCCTTGCTCATCTCTCAGTGTTGCAACATCCAATCACTTAACAGATGGGAAGGTGCTAACTCTGGAGTGAGGCAGACTGGGGTTCAAATCCTGCCTCCACTGCTTCCTAGCTGTGTGACTAGGGCAGGATGCTGCTTCTCTCTAGGCCTCAGTATTTTCATCCAAAAAATGGGGGTAATTTTACAATTTATCCCATAACTCGGGGGTGAGAATGAACTGAGAAAATGCACACAAAAGGCCGAGCAGGTGCCTGGCACATGGTAAGTGCTGGTGCTGCAGTGTTACTGTTCCTGAGAAGCTGTACAGAATTCATTGCCCCCGCTGATAAAGTAAATGATGCCTCATTAAGGTTTTCTCTTCCTTGCAAGGAAGCCATTATTAGCTGTGAAGTGGGGGGCGGTCTAGTGGTTTCGCTGAGACCAGGAAAGGTGGGGACGACATCTGGGCCGCCACACCTCCCAGAGTGGCAATGACAGCGCTTCCCCTGTCACTTCTCACATGCCCCGACCCTTGTTCCATTTTGTTCCAGGGTGCTACTTCATGCTCGCTCTTTGAAGTTCTCTGGCAGTACTTTGAGCACCACAGAGAAAAGCCTTGGTTCCATTAAAATGTCACAGATGTCAAAGGTGAAGTGCAGAGTGAACAAACAGCCCGAGTCCCCTCAGGTCGCAGACAGAAGCCTGGGGCTGGAACAGGGAGTTCCTTACTCGAATCACAAACAATTGCACGTTTGCACGTGGGACAGCGGAAGGCCACCCTGCTCACCTCCTGGCCTGTGAGCCTTTCAGTGCACCAGAACCTTCTGTTTAACACCAAGACCCTGCTTTTATTGAAATGTATCACAGTGCTAATAAGTCTAGTAACTAAGAAACTGCTGTGACAGACAACGTGCAATGGTACTTTTAAAACACTGCCATTTTTTCAAGCCTAAAACATAAAAACGGCCGACAATGTTGTCAACAGGGGATCTTCAGACAGGAGACTTAAAGCACGTCTGAAGACTGAACACTTCCAATTCTGAGCTTCTAGGCTGACACGTCAGATGGGGTCCCTGCCCCACAGTTAACAGCTAGCTATGCAAGAGACTGGGAAGCCCCTGGCCTTGACATTCCAAAAAGTATTACAACTTTTAAATAATTGTGCTACTTTCCTTCCTTGGATATGAAACATTTATTTCTGTTACAGATTCACTCTGGATCTGACACAGATATTGAAACCTTTAACACAGGGTTATTTTTCTCCCCTTCCCTCTCACAAAGCCTCCTGGCTCAATATATACAAATGGCTACACTAGTCAACCATTGATTTAATAGTGTGAATTTACGATTCATAAATGAATAAATGAATGTGCACTAAATTTTTAACTTTAGCTGATTTTACCTGTTTATTTTTTTGACAGCCTCCACACTAACTCGAGAGAGGGGGGCCCTGCAAACCCAAGGCTGAAATCGATTTATCTGAGCTCTGAGCTTCTCAAGAACAAGGAGGGTTATCTGGTGAAGATCTTAGGTCCTTGGGCCAAGTGCACCAGGTCAAAACCGGGGCAATCTTACACAAGCCCCTTCACTGCTTTAAGTCTCTGTTTCTTCGTCTGCACAACGGGATTAACAACAGTATCTAACTCGTGGATTTGCTGTTTCCTAGCACCTCATTAAAGGTAGTCACTGCTGTTCACATATTTTCTCTCTCTTGGACATTTTATGGATGAAATATTGCCCAGGGAAGAAGGGAACAGATGAAGTTGCTTCTATTCACTTTTTTCTCTACTTGTGAATTAACAGCATTACACAAACATTACTTTGCTTGCTAATGATGTCTTAGAGAAGAGACTGACATACCGGCTTTCCCTTAGCAGGTTGAGAAGATCATCTCTAAAGGTATCTCTGTTCTTCTCCAAGATGCCTCGGACATCATACTGCACCTGGTTTAAAAAAATAAATGCGAGAAGGCGGAATTGATCAAAAGAGCCATCTCAGCTCATAAGTATCTCCCTTTAAAGACAGACCAAATGAAAACAAGTCATTTCAATATACTTATGATTGGCTTCTGAAATTACTCGTTCTCTAAACACCCAATGGGCAGATGTCAATAGGAGCTTAATTAAGAAGTTACCTCTCCAGCGTAGTGCTTCACTCCGAAATGGTTGACTGCAACTCTGGGCTTCACATAAAAGTGGTTGTTCTAATGAAAAAACAAACACCAATGCCTACTTTTACTAGCTGATTACCACCGACTCCCAGAGAAAACCAGCGACAGTGAGAAAGACTTCCAGAACCAGTCACGTTATCATACACAGCAGGCGATACACTCACTGAGAAGCGTGTCCCTCTTGCCTGCCATTACAGTAGGTTAAAAACACAAAACTCTATATTCATAAACGAAACATGGGAACATTCTGACAAATCTATCCCTTTGGCTTGTTTTAATTTAGTTCCAGCAATCCAGGAAGAGGTCCACTGGTTTGAGAAAAAGATAAATAAATGTGGGGGGCACAGAGGGGCCAAGAGCACTGAAATAATCTCATACGTAATCTCAATCCGCAGATTTGCTACCCCAACATAGTAAAAAAATTCGAAGGTCTTGACATACAGCATGTTGATTGTGTAATTTCTCCAATAAGGTGCTGTCTGTGGCTTGAGGAAAATGGCTTTCTTCATTGATAAGGGCTAGGAGGCCAAGTTTCTAGAAGAGGAAACAAACGTTAAATGAATTAAAAGTTGAATGTGTGCTTCAAAAAGTTTGAGAGTTCTTTCCCTATCAAGTAAGTGGTTAAAGGCAAAAGCATGGTAATTTCTTAGACTGGATAAATTCAGAATAATAAAGAAATCCAATACACTTAAATTCCACATGGACATAAAAAAAAAAAACTGAGCCCGCCACAAGTTCATGAACAAAACTTTTTCAATTGGCCAGTCTGCTATTGGTACTGGCAAGGCTCTTAATGTTGACTTAAAATCTAAGTGAAGCGGATTTGCACACTGCTGATGCTAAAATATCGAGTTCCACGAGACAATAGCCTTGAAGCAGCCAAGTGCTTCAATTCAACCTTGCACATTTACATTTATGTTTCCCAAACGGTCCATTGTGTTTGAAACATTCACATCTTTGATGTGCGTGTTCACACAAGCTACTTCGTTCCCATAAATATGAATCAGCCCAGCTGGACACCCTTGGGACTGAAGCAACTCTTCAACAATATATTACCTTCTCGATCAAGTCCAGGCATTCTCCATTGTCTATCCAGTCAATATCTTCCCACACTAATCCTTCCCTGTGGAAAGATTAAACAGGGCTGAGTTATAGTAACATGTAGCTTTAAAACGGTCTAATATAGTGGCTGATTTTTACAAAAATTGAAATAGAATCCCCTGAGTGCTTACCTGCTATATTCCAGTTGTTCTAAAGAAAAAATGTGCTTGTTGAAATATTCCTGAAGTTTCTCATTTGCATAGTTTATGTTGAACTGTTCAAAGTGATTGACCTAAGGAAAGAAACCATTTGAAATGTATCTTTAGTGTTCTCACTATTACACACAAAGATGAAAAAAAAATCTGCAGAGAAAGATCAGTGCTTGTTACAAAACCTTTGTTGAAGAGCAGCCAAAAGTGGATAGAAAAGAATTCACGCATCCTACACGTAAGGAAGCATACCTCGAAGTTTTCGAATCCGAAGATGTCAAGAATGCCAATAGATTTAAAGTCATCTTTGCCTTTGATCCTGCTGTTGATCTTCTTGATCACCCACTCGAAGCAGCGAGCATAAAGTGCCATGGCCAGGGAGTCTCTGCTGTCTACTGCCTGAGGGGACAGGAGAACGTGATCACTGCTTAGAGAGGACCAGGGACAGGCCAGGCCAGCAAGTCCACCCCACCCCACTCAGGAGTCCTTGGGGGAGACGTGCTAAACAGGGGTAGCACCTGTGTACCCAGTGTCAAGTAGACCAAGTCCCTCTAGGAAAACAGATTTGAAAGAAAGGATAAACTGGAGCTGGCTTAGTTACTTTACAGGAGGATTCACCAAGAATGCCTTTAAATATCAGGTTCCAAAGACAATGTCATTTGTAGGGTCACAGGTAAGAATCTGAGCTGATATATATCGAGTTTAAAACAATTAAAACTGAGGTTTTTTTGTTTTTAATTTTTATCTTCTCCTATTTTACTTTGTACACATGCAAGTTTTCTTCATGAGATATGGCTAGCATTTTTTATTTATCTAATCACGAAACACGCGTCATGTGGGCTAGAGCACATAGCTGGTTCAAGGCAGGAGCAGAGGCAAAAATAAGTGATACAACATACTCTAGTTAATGTTTGTTTGGTTCTTATTCTCTGCCAGCCGTTGGGTACTTAGTGTGTAGTTTTTATGACGGGCCTTACAAGGACCCTCTGGATTGAATATGATAATGGTCCTTGTCTTCCAGAGGGCCTGGCTGAGCACAGTGAACATACTCCCCAAGGACAGACAGCAAAGGGTGGGAGAGTCGGGGCTCAAACGCAGGCCACCTGCACCTCTTAACAGACTCAACTCCACCACCTCTTAGACACAATTCAACACCCGTATTCCCGTCGGTATGGGTACCTTTATTTTCACCGCGAACCAAACTCATTGGAATGGTTTGTTGCAGTTACTTATTTAAATCAAAGCCGTGGATCCGAAAACCCAGATCCATGAAGTGTCATTTAAAACGAGCTCCGATAGCAAAGCGCATGTACCTGTTGAACGTTGAGAGGCGTGAGGATCTCTTCCCCCCTGAGGAACATTGATCTCTGGGTCAGAGCGTCCGTGAGCTGCGTTGGGTCCAGCCCAAGTAACTCTGCAGACCTGCCCAAGGCTGGAAATGAAGAACAAGGCGAACGTGGACCCCCAGTTCGAGAAGGAACAGGTCATGGGACCCCAAATGGCTTCAAGGCCAAACACACACAGCAACCCATGCAGGCAAAAACATTACTGAATCCCTCGGGCCCCGTTTGTGGGACACAGATAGTATTGGTAAGTTACCCACCCTTTCATGGAGTCCTCGGTTATAGCAAAGAACCTGGAGCTGAGACCAAGTGTAGTCTAGAGACCCCAGAGGGGAGCTCCCCAAGACCCTGTCAGAGGGGTCTGTATAGCCAACTATTTTCAATAATAATAATATTAAGGCGTGTTGTTTGCTTTTTTATTCTCATTCCCTGACCAGTATACACATGAGTTTTCCAGCAGCTACATGACATGAGGTATCTTAACAGTCCTCCATTACATGAGATATTAAAAGAAATTTGCAAAATGTGAGACTATGTTACTCTTTGCACTAATTTTTTTGAAAAGTCAAAATTATATTTTAATATGCAATGGGTTTATTACAGTTATTTTGGAATGAAATTTTCAAATGCCTCAGTTTTAATTCCTAGTGTTGCAAACATCAACATATACAACTCACTTTTTTTTTTTTAAAGCTCTGTGGGGTTCTCCATGATGTTGAGATTATCACGAGGAGCCAGTGTTTGCGAACTGCTGACCTGCAGCACCGGGCTCTTCTCGAGCCATTTTGTGCTTTTTACAAGTCCCCAGCCTCCATGCCCACCTGTACGGCTTCCATCAGAATGGTTTAAAACTAAACACAGAAACCACTCCAGGAAAACAACTGACACAGCTCTGTGCACATTCACTCATTTAACCTGGACAACACGATGCTGAAGCACCTCACCGACAGAACCTGCCCATGCTGAGAGGGTGAATGACGCAGGGAAAGTGCCTGTGGCAGCACCAGGCTGCATGCCAAGCTCTCTGGCTTGAAAACCACCGGTCCTAACATGACTCAGTAACTACAGAAGTCTATGGCGACACATGTCCTACATCTCATCCGTTACTCGTATTTCCTCTTATTCGGCCCCTTTTCCTTCTCTTAGTCGGAACAAGAGCACAACCACCATCCCATTCTGCAACGTCTCAAATGTTTGACCCTTTAACAGCTGACAGTTCACATCAGATGCAAAGTTCTATGGCTCTTTATTTCAGCAGGCAAGAAGCTCCTTCTGGAAAGGCCAGAGAGTGAATGTTTCAGTTCTAAGCTTCCTATGAGGAAAAAGCCAAGGAAGGAAGGGGGGTGGGGAGAGGAAGGAGGGGTACTCTTACCCGTTTTGAAGGAGACCTGCGCCCCACCAGCAGTGATAAACTCTATGTTCCCAAGATGCAGTATGCCAGCAAGCAACCTCAAAACCTCCCGGACTTCCTCCTTGCTAAACTGCATCACATCCATTGCCGTCTGGAAGAAAATTAATGTGTTTAATTTTTTATGTTGTTTTTTCATGCTAAAGAAAATGAAAAAAGTGCTCATTACTCAATAAAATTATTAGGTATTGCTCTGGAAGTCAAGAAAAGAAGAAACAGGTGCATGACTACTTTTCAATGACCAAGACTTCACGCAGGTTCACGTAAACAACATGATGTTAAGAACTGCGGAACGCTAAGCAAGAAAACAGGCGATGAAATAAAAACAAGTATCTGCCTAACGTGCAGCCTCCTAGCCATGCCACAAAAGAAATACCTGAGAGTCACACAAATGGTGGAGACAAAGAAATACTTTTTGCTACACATATCAAAGCATAATGGAACACTTATTTCCTTACACGTAAAATATGGGGGGTGGTGAGCAATCTGGGGAGGTAAGACTTCTTCATCCGAGTCCTCCTTGGTAAAACGCTGGGGCTGGTCTTCATGGTTAAACGCAGCAGGGACCAAAGGGGGTGGGATGGAATTCTGTCGGGAGCTTTACAGATGACAGAGTCTTTTGATCCTTCTATAGCAGGGACTGGTGGCACGTGACTGAACCTGGATCTACCACCCCCAGGCACTCATCACATCTCTACTTTCCGTTGCTCCAAAGGGGTTTTAAGGTCTTATCTTGTCCTCTGGATAGTAAATGAAACTTAATATAATGCTGTTTGGGGGAAAATATAAATGAATAGGTACCTACCTACAGGAGCTTTGCTCCCAATGAGTATCTAAACAACTTTAATTTATCCAGGGGTCTTCTGAATCATATCTAAGATTTGCTCATTTTCTATTGTGACTGAGGAGCCACATTCATGTGAGAAATAACTGCACCCCCCCACACACACATACAACTGAGGACAGAATTGGTAACAACACTGCTAAAAATGACCCACAAAGAGAACGTGGATTCCAAATCACTGCAATGACCACAGGAGATGGAGAAGGAGGAAGCCATGCACCACTTTGAAGCAATAGAAATTGCAAAAGGAAACAACTGGAGATTTTTAAATGTGAGACATATAATTTCTTTACAAGGAAAAAACAATGAGGTTGAAACAAAGGGCAAAAACAATAGACAGGGAAACAGTATTAAAAAAAATGTAAGGGAAGGAGTAAGAGCTATACTAGATGATACACAAGCAACAAAAATAAAATAGGCCCCTCTTACAGAGGAAGTACAAATCCAGAGAAGTGTTCTCCTTCGTACAAATGAAACATGCACAAATTAAAGAAAACTGGAGATCCCTTCTATTGAATTAAAAAAATATTTCTGATGGATTAACCTGAAACTGGTGAAACTGGGATATTTAGGTCCTAGCCATCGGTACTATAATGAGTATGATCTTTTTGGAATACAAGATGAAGTGGCAGCACTGTGCTGGGCCACGTGTGGACACAATCTCACCGTGTTCAGAGAGGTTAAGAACTTCCTCAGGGTTGCACAACTAAGCTTAAAAGACAGGCCCAACAAATCCAAAGTTCAGGAACTCATTAGCAATCCAACTCTATTACTTTCCAAGGAGGGGAAGGAAGGAAGGGGAGGGAGGGAGGGAGGGAGGAAGGAAGGAATCTCCCATAACTTCAATGATGAAAATCTGTTCCGAGGAAAATGGCATTTTTCCTGCATTATTTTCCCATAATACAGATTTGTAAAATTTCACTACCATATTATCTTATCACTTTCAGAAAAAAGGAATTCTAACTACCTTATAACAAGACAAGTCAAATAGAGTAAATAAAATTGTTAGGACAGTGTATGGTCTTCCAAGGAACTTCTAAATATGCTACAGAAACATGAGCATATTTTGCTTTATGCAAAAATGAAACATTATATTTTTTAACTATCACTAATGAAATCAGGATGGAAAGAAAATTTACAAAATGATAAGTATGTTGGTGTTGGCAGGCTTATAAAGATTACATCAGGCCCTTTACTGTTGTTAACTAAACAACGGAGGTGACTGTTAATGGGTGACAGATAAACAAAGCGCTCCCTATTCAATGGCGTACTACTCACCATAAAAAGGAATGAACTGGCTCATAAGGGACGTGGATGAGTAAAAGAAGGCAGGCACAGGACAATGCATTCTGTGTGGTTTCATTTACATGAAACTGCAGAAAGGACACATCTATATACTACGTACAGTGACTGAGAGATTCGTGGTTTCCTGGGGCTGGGGTGGGGTAGCTGGGATTGGGTAAAGGAATGAAGAAGTTTTAGGGTGTAGAATTGTCCTTTACACTGACTGTGGTTGAAGATACATGGGTGTGTTAAATTCAAAAGTCATCAAAATGTATGCTTTAGACTTGGCTGGTCTGGCTCGGTGGATTGAGTGCCGGCCTGCGAACCAAAGGGTCGCCGGTTCCATTCCCAGTCAGGGCACATGCCTGGGTTGTGGGCCATGTCAGGTCCCCAGTAGGGGGCGCACGAGGCAACCACACGTTGATGTTTCTCTCTTTTTCTCCCTCCCTCCCCTCTGTCTAAAAATAAATAAATAAAATCCTTTAAAAAATGTATGCTTTAAATGGAAACACTGTACTTTATGTACATTATATCTCAATAAAGTTGAACACAAAAAATAAAAACACCATGATTTAATCAAGTATAAGAAGACTCAATTCATGGGTATAAACAAAAATTAATGAAAAACAAGAACTATTTATTAATCAAGTGCTTATAAGTAAAAAGCCTATGAAAAAATAATTATTCAAATTTACTTATGTTACAACCAAAGAAATATGGGTAAGAAATGTATAACAATTTATCATGTTCAAGAATTGAAAACAGTGGTCAGGATCCAATCAGACATCAGCAGAATAATTACAAAGCACCTATGCTGTGCACAAGTTAATATTTTCTTTTTCTATGATACAGTTTTCCTCATATTTATAAGACATATTCAATAAATTTATACAAATGTTCTAAGTGTATCTTAGAATAATCACAGAAATGAAAATACCTGGGGTTTAGACATCACTAAAAGAAACAAGATTTTTGAAAAATAAGTTTACAGTAGCAGAAAATTTCAAACTGCCGAATGAAAAATATCAAGAAATGCCCTATGGAAAAATTCTTGGTTAAGTTCTGAAATTACATGCAAAGATTATACATAGAGATATGAAAACAGATGGATAAAATGTGCTTACTTCATTAATAAATCTGTGACTTCTCCACTTTCAAGTCCAATCCAAGTAAATTAATTAATTAGGAGTGTGGAGATAAGTGGCAATTGCACTAATCACACCACAGGGTAATTTAGGGTTGCAACCAATTATTGCCAGCGTGGGTGTGGGCGCCGAAACTGCTAGCCGGAGCCTCCGTCCATTGTCCCTGACTGTCCTATTTACGGTATTTTTAGTAGCAGTCTCCACCCCTTTGGCAGGAGTAGCACTTTAAGGCTTATTATAATTATCTTATTTTCTCAACAATAGAACTCAAGACTTAAAAAAAAACAAAAAACCCTGGGAAATTCTCAGAACAGTTCAGAAGCACTAAACAGCAATTCAGTTACAAAACTGCCACAAAGTTACAAAATACTTTCAATCAAGTCTTTATTAAGCTCATAAAAATTAAATGTTTGTGAAAGTTTGTGTGGGGGGTGGCGGAGTAGGGTGTCAAACACGTGATACAGTGCCAACCATTAAAGCCCGAAGGAAGCTGGGCTGTCACACAAGATACAAATAGAGAAGAGCAGCGAATTTAGGGTAGTTCGCTGCCAAAAGGTCCATCTGCTCAGGGTGTCAGAAGTGAGCGGTGAGTGGGAAGGCTCCATTCAGGAAGGCAAAGGGACCACAGGTGACCCCTGAATAAATGGTACGACAGCAATAGTGGAAGGAAGCATTATTCTGGGCACAGTAAATTATTACAAGCCATTTAATAACTTACTATGTAATGTTATGTTACAGTAAGGCCACAATATATTATTTTATAATATAACATTTGTTTATACTACCAAGTTTTCCAACACTGAAAGAGGCTGATGTTTCCAAGCTTGGCAAAATGGAGGTGTCGGGTTGGCCCTTTAAATTTTCATAGAATTGGACTCAGGAGGCATGAATTTGTGTATACATTTATATGCGCTCACATGATTAAAAACCCGTGGATGTGGGCAGTAAGGCAGTGTGGTGAGCAAATCCCAGAGTGGCCCGTGGCCAGGCACACTGTGAACACTCAATACTGTAGAGGAAGAGAATGGGAGAGTACGGCTCGAAGACTCGCCTCACCTCACATTTCATCAGCCACCATCCTGGCAGGAGACAGAGTAAATTAGTTGTTACAATTGATTTGAAATAGCTGTTCACCCTAAGTAATTAACAGGTAATCTGGAAGGCTGCAAAAAAAATGGCCGTGAAATTTAGCAGGTCACTGTCCCCGCCCCAGGAAAAGTCAGGTTCCCCTAAAACAGCTCAGGATACCTCACAGGTACTTATTTCTATTAATGTCACAGGTATTTATTTATTTAATCCTCACCCAAGGGCATTTTTCCATTGCTTCTAAACAGAGAGGAAGGGAGAGAAACATCAATTGGTTGCCTCTTATACATGGTAGACCAGGGATTGCAGGCACCAGGACCAGGGATTGAACTTGCATTAGGTATGTGCCCTGCCTGGGAAGCGAACCCACAACCCTTTGGTTATGGACGATGCTCCAACCGAGCCACACAGTCCAAAGTGGTACTTATTTATATTAATGGCATCAGTTGATACCAATGATGAATCCTGAAAACACGTAAATTCTCAATGAAATAAGCAAAATTCTTAAAAGATCCTATTGACAGAGTATACTGACATTAAAGTTGATAAAATGAATAATGAATTTTTTTTTTTAGTAGCTAAAAATTAACACGAGAGGCGACATGTTCGTAGAAACAATTTCTCTCCATTTTCACTTTAACACATTCGGCAAACAAATATCCTTGAGCTCCAACAGAATGCGGTCCTGGGAAAAGGAGCTTTATGGAATTCAAGTATGAAGATACAAATTCAAGTGGTATTTGGCATTGGCAGGAAATATTGAGATGAACTGCATAAAAACAACAACAACAGTGTAAGCTGTTCCAGTCGTTTTCAGCAGAAAGCAGGGATTATGTGGTGTGCTCACTGCAGTCTCCCCAGTGCCTGGCACACAGCAGGTGCTCGGCACATTGAACATGTAACATCAGCTGCAGCCAGAGAGTCTGGTGTCTCCTTAACCATTTCTGGGTCACTCCTGGTCCTAAGTGCTCTGCGAGGCAGGAGGAGGGGCTGGCTGGTACCGATAATGATACTTACAGTTTTATTCCTTTATTAGAGAATTGTGACTTTTAGGTATGTAATCATAAAATCATTATAAAGTTGACATACATCTGTTGAAAAATACTGTAACAGAAAGGATGGTAAAGCATAAAATATAATCCTAGAGTTCTGCCTAATTTTGGTATACTTTGTTCCAATAGTTTTCTGCATATATAATTATTATATATACATGATATATATACAGGGTGGGGTAAAAGTAGATTTACTGTTGTTTGTATTAAAACTAATACAATAATTAATAAATAACATACAAATAAACTGTTTTGCATACTCAGAACTATAAACCTACTTTTGCCCTACCCTGCATATATAATTCTTATTATTTAAATGAAAAGATTATAGTGCTCATCCTGCCTTCCTCCCTTATGTAATAAGCAAGTTTTTATATATTATTAAATATACTTCAGCATGTGTTTTGCTTGCTGCAATGGCTCTTATTTTATGGATACAACAAATTAAGCCAATCCCCAATTCATGATTTTGTAGGTTAAGGGGGAAAAAATCATTTTTTTGTAAAAAATAATATTTTTCCTCTTTTCTGAAAAGTTTTTCATTTATTTTTGTGTCTTTTCTGGCTACATTGCTTAGAACTTCCAGAAGTAGTTTAAATAATAGCAAAGATTATACTTCCTGATTTCAATAAATACCAGTGAAGCTGTCGTTGATATTTTTGATGGGTCCACATTAAAGGTAATTGTAAAGTAAATATTAAGACTCTAACAATAGAATACTTGTAAGTTTGTTGGGCATGTTGATGAAGCCAAATTTATGCACACAATTTTCTTCTTTTCTAGATGACCAAAGCCTTTCATCATGAGACCAAATTTCAAGTGTCATAACCTATCATTTCAACTTAAAAATAACAGCCAGGCAAGCTCCAAAAGTAAACTTGTAGCTAACAGAAAGAACAAACAATTCTGGGTCAGAAAACGATGCCCCAAGAGAAAAGCCATCACAGTGCCTGCCTTCTCTGGGCCAGAGGTGGCCTGGAGGTCCAGTGCACCCTAGTGGTCAGTCAGCAAACCAGTTCCACCTGCAATGAAAGTATGAGTTGGATAATAGTGAGTCTATCCATCACCAGGAACAAATGTCCTTTTATCAGAAAGAATTGTTGGCCAGCTTCCAAAAAGAAGTAAAACATCCTGTTGAGAATTTTGGCCTCTATGTTCACAGGGATATTGGCCTGTAAGTCTCTTTCTTTTTAGTGGCTTTATCTGGTTTTGGTATCAGGGTAACAATGGCCTCGTAAAAGGAGTTTGAAAGCGTTCTTTCCCCTTCAATTTTTTGGAACAGTTTGAGAAGGATAGGTACTAATTCTTCTTTCAATGTTTGGTAGAATTCACCTGAGAAGCCGTCTGGTCCTGGGTTTTTGTTTCTTGGGAGTTTTTCCATGACTGCTTCAATTACAGTGCTAGCCATTGGTCTGTTCAGATTCTCTGTTTCTTCCTGGTTTCATCTGGAAGGTTGTATGTTTCTAAAAATTTATCCATTATGGCCTGCCAAATTTGTTGGCATGAAGTTGTTCAGAGTGTTCTTTAATGATCCTTTGTATTTCCACCGTGTCCGTTGTAATCTACTCTCATTTTCTGACTTCATTTGTGTTCTTGCTCCTTTCTGCTTGATGAGGCTTGCTAGAAGACTTATCAATTTCACTTATCTTCTAAAAGAACTAGCTCTAAGTTTCATTAATCTTTTCCATTGTTTTTATTTTCTATTTCTTTTATTTCTGTCTTAATCATTATCATGCCCTGCCTTCTGCTCACTTTGGGTTTATTTACAAGAGCCAAGATATGGAAGCAACCTAGGTGTCCATCAACAGATGAATGAATTAAGAAAATATGGTACACACACACGCACACACACATACAGTAAAAAAAAAAAAAAAAGATATCTTGCCATTTGTGGCAACCCTGATGGATCTAGGGGGTATTATGCTTAGTGAAGTAAGTCAGACAGAGGAAAACAAATACCATATGGTTTCACTTATATGTGGAATCTAAAAACAAAATGAAAACAGACTCACAGAAACAGAGACCAAAGGGATGATTACCAGAAGGGAGGGGGTGGGGGACTGGGTGAAAAGGGGAAGAGGAATAAAGTCAACAACATTGTGATTAGTTTACACAGTGGCAGATGATTACTAGAGTGAGTGGGGTGATCCCATTGTAAGGTACACAAATGCTGAATCA
>VMDR010006933.1:0-19993 GCA_007922815.1 Macrotus californicus | reverse complement strand
TCCAGGAGAAAGGGGGAGACCAAAGAATCAGGGCAGGGGGACTTCAAAGATGGAGCAAATTCACAGGAAAGCAGGAGGGGGGATCCCATACAGGAAGGAAAGGGCCTCTGGTGGGATCGAGCCCTCTCTCCACCCCACAGGCCGGTCTCCCAGACCAGCGCAGGTGTGTCTGCAAGCTATGGCCCGAACCTGCCCGCAGCCTGCTTCTGCAAATAAGATTTTGTCGGAACACAGCCTGGCTGTTCACTTGTGTACCGTCTATAAATGCATTCGCACACCAAGGGCGGAGCTGGGTGGTTGTAACATAGATGGTCTCACCCATAAAGCCTGAAATATACACTCCTTGGCCCTTTCCAGAATCCTCTGTTGACACCTGACAGACATCTCCATCCTGTCCATCAGACCCTCCCGATGCACATGATTTTCTCAAAGTTTACACTGGTCACTCTCTTGCTTGTAGAAGACCAAGGACACTTCTCTACTACTGTCTAGAGGATTCAGTCCAAAAGTCTTAGGCAAGCAGGACAAAACCCTTAAAAGTTTGACCCTGTACCAAAAATGAGGATTCTGTTCTGAAATGAACACAAGGAGACTCAAGTTCAAATCCTGTGTCTGTTGTTCACAGCTGATCTCTTTAGCAAGTGACTGAGCCTCAGCTCCCCCACAGAAAACGCCTCTTGGGCTTCTATGAGGATAACACACAACTTGTCTTCTCTGTTAATGCCGTTTCCCTTCCATGGTCTTTCCCAGCTCCTTCATGCCCCTGGGCAAACCCCACAGCCTTGCAGATCCGTGCTCCATTTCCTAACTATCCTTGTTTTGCTAGATATCTGTGTTTTAACAAATGCCTCTGTGCCCCTCCTCCCCTCTATGCTGGCTGTATTCCTACGTGATCACGTGTCACTTTCCCTATGAAATATCTTCTTGGCTCCTTCTGGAATATCTACTACCACCTTCTCTGGGCAGCCATGTATTATTTCTATTATAGCATTTGGCAGGCTGTATTAAAATCATTTATACTAGTTTCTTCCCAACAGAATATAAGTTCCTGAAGGGCAGTGGTCGGGCCTTCCCCCTTTTTTAAAACCCCAAAGCCTAGCACACAAATCTGGTGTATGACTGCAGCATTGGTACCTTTCTCATCCAGGACGCAAGTTTTGTTCACTATTGCTCAATCATTTCTAAATATATTCCAAGAAAGAAAAAAAAAAATTCCAAACACTCAATTATCATTCCAGAATATAAAAGACATAGTTAAGAAATCACTTTGGTTTTGGAAAACCAAAGATGCAAAGGAAGCAGAGGTCCCAAACCAACAGTCGCTCCTTCTATCCATCCCCGGACTGACAGCTGTTGAAGGCTGGCCCTCTTACCAGACACTGTCCCGGCAACGGTGAATGAGCCTCGTGCGTTGCCTAGCCATGTATCTTCATAGGCCGTGATACTAACCTCTGCCTGCCCAATACAACCAATGAAAAACTGACGTCAACACAAAATGTACTGGATCAACTCAGATCAATTGCTGTCCTGGTCAGTTACATGAAAAAAGACTTCTCAACTAAGTTTTAAACGTATGTGTTTATACTTTAACAATAACAGCATGAGCATTCATTTAAATGAACACAGAAAGTTAAAATACGCATGAGAGAGGTAAAGGACCATGGAAGTGAGGCCGACAGAGCAGGCTCGGACTAGAGGTCTAGAGATGAGGTACTGACACCAGCCAGCTGGGGCCCTTGGCTGAGGCGTGCAGGTTCACAGAGTGAGAGAAAAACTCATCTAGGAGTCCTGGCTAGTTCCTAGTAGGCTGATTTTCTGATTTAAAAGCTATCAGCATGTTTTGAAAGTAGTAAAACATGTTGCAGCCACAAGGGGGCAGACTATGCCTGAGGAAATCTAAATAGGGCTCAAGTATCCCGCAATTTTTATTTTTCTACTCAATTTTCTCTTAATTCCCACATCTCCAACCCCCGTTTAAAAAAAAAAAAAAACCTGCTGTAGAGAGCTATTAAAAACCAAAACACACTTTAATGAGAAATCTATTATTCAAGACTGTTTCTTGAGTTAATTTAGATAAATGCAGTTAGTTTTTTCACATCAGCCTGACACAATGGGAGCTTTCTGTCTGGGATCCACTCCCCTCCCCTTCCCCCACCTCCTCCACCTGACTTTTAAAGACCACAGTCTTTAGCACAAAAATGCCGCCGTTTTTCGTTTTATTGCACACGCATATGCCCGCACAGCGATCTCATTTGATTTTTGTCTTTGTTCCTAAGCTGCTCTGTCTAGCAAGTCAAACTCCCGTTTTTCCCCTGCTTAAAGTAGTGAGCACAAGCCATCATCAATGGCAAACATTCAGGTACCTAAGTGTGGAAAACAATTCAATCTTAAAATAGATTTCCGTTAAGCTTATTAAATTAGATTCTGTATGCTGAAATAATGACCTTAAATTCTAACTTCTGAACTTCAGTGAAGTCATCTCAAAGAACCACTCATAGTGCTTCTGATCAGAAGGGGAGTTACTTATCAAAAGTTGTTTTTATATGAAGCAAGGCACGTAGCTTTATTTGCATGAACTGCGAGTTGTAATCACTCATATTTACTTAACTGAATAAACTGACAGTCCCTCTATCCGAGTGGTTTCCACAGCAAAGCACTTTTGCACCAATAAGATGATGGAGAAAAGAGCATTTATCAGCCCAGATATTTCCCTCCTGGTAAAGGAGGGGGCACAGAGAGGTGGGGCAGGGGAAGACAGAATATGAACGAGAAAGGCACTGTTTTTTCATTCATATCATGCCGAGCTGTTAGAAAAGCCAGGACCCAAGAACAAGAGCTATGGGTAGACACTGCCAGTAAGAAGAACACAACCCCTGACGGTGGTTTTCTGTCTGTCGGTATCACACAGAACATCCAAGTTAAAGGGCTGCTGGAAGGTTTCAGTGAGTCAAGCCTGTAAAGTGCTTGGCACAGGGCCCAATACAGTTAACCCCTTCAAAAAACGGCAGCCATTATTTCTTACCCACCTCCAGTCAGATACCACACAGGGCGGAGTGAGTCCCTCACCAATGTCCGTGGCTGGGGTCCCCTCCATTTCCCTTCCCTGAGGTTTCAATGAAGGGCCTCCTCTGGCATGTCTCCCCCTCCAGGACCCCTCTCCCCCAAGGAACAGGAGTGGCTTCTCTGACAGGTGAACTGGGGGAAGGGCTGGTCTGTTCCTTACCATCTGGGAACTGGGTTCCCACAGGGACTGTGGCCACCAGTTACCTGCCTGTACCCATGACCAGGTAAGTCTGTCTCATTTTGGGCTGCAATGTTAGCGACCCTGATTGGCTGGAAGTCTAAAGCTGCCATATAGTTGTCCATCTGTGTCCTGGGCCTGACTTCCATTGAATCAGAGATCAGGAGGGCAGGTGGGGTCTTACTTGTTATCCTCCCCAAATCCAAACACCCGCTTCCTTTGAAATAATATAATTATTTTGGCACAAGTTGGGACTAGAAAGCCATGTAAAATAGATGTCAAAATCTTCTTTCCCTCCGCAGTTCTGTTTATACACTCCTGGTTCTTAGTAAGAGCCGTGCTCCAGGAGTGGATGGATGCCTGGAGACTCCATGGAAACCACACTGACAGTGACATCCAGCTCGCGGGCCTTGGGTGCCTTCCAGGGGTGTTCTGATCATCCCCAGAACAGGACTCCAGTATAAACAGTGCATAAGAAGATCCAGTAAGACCTCACTAGGATATAGGTGACAAGGCACTTTGAATCAGTTACTAAAACTAGGAAGTATTTTTAAAGAAAGAAATTCTATGTCTTTTTTAGACAGTTCCTAGTGATAAAGGTTTTGAGAGTGGGGCTTCTGGTGGTTTAATAAATGAGTAAGAGTCAGCTGAAGCAAATAATGTCAAGACCCCTCCTTCTCTCTCACCAAAAACATTAAATACAATAAGCAGGCCCTTCTATCATTTCCTCAACATATCCGTAATAGTCCCTTTGCTGGAGCCAATTCGAAGGTACACTTTAGGAGCATCTAATTAAAACCACGAACAGTTCTCCCATTCGGGAGACTCCATCCCCAGAATCATCACATTGTATGAGAGAAACAAGAACCCTTGCTCAGCCACACAACCATCCCCACCAGTGCCCCCGAATACCTAACATTTGCAGTTGAAAGAAGTAGGCAACACTTCCTCCAGTCCATTGAAAGACCGCGTCTCACAGTTGGACGGAATAAACCAAAGAATAATCAAGGCAAATAAAAAGGGGAAACAAATGGCATAATTATCCTGAGGACAGATGTCGACAAACCTAGAACACCTTGCTTTTCCACAGGAGCTCCTCCTGGCTTCTGAAAGCTGTAGTTACCCAGCTTTTCAAAACGGAAAAGTCCATCTGAGAAACTCAGGCATTTAGGAAGTTTTTGCAGGGATGTGCTCAGCAGGGTAGCGTGGGGCTGGCTGAGACAGCACTGCCTGTAGAGACCCCACGGGTGGGTCTGCAAGGCTGCCTCACCAAAGGTCCCCTCTCCAGCCTCCCAGCTGGTTGGTTGGTTGGTTACCTGATGAGGACACACTGGTTGTCGTGGCGCTTCCAAAGGCAGCGGTAGCACTCATTAGCGACGGCAAAGACGTGCGGGGGCAGCTCGCCCAGGTGGCTCTTGCTGTAGTGCTCCATGGTGGCACGCTCGTACAGGCCAGGAATGGTCTTGTAGGGGTTCACGGAGGCAATGATGGAGCCGATGTAGGTCTGTAAGCACAAGGACACCCGGTTGCACATGGTACAGGGGGGAGTCACTGAGCAAGGGCTTCGCACCTTCACCCGCGCTGGGACAGAGACAGAGAGAGCCTGCACGCAGCTCCATGCAGCTCCACGCTGAGATGGGAAGAAGCTGCCACATGTCACTGAAGCCTGAGCTTTAACAGAATCTACCCGAGTGTCCCCTAAGGGGAAAGAGGACTTCTCCCCACTGCGTGCACTTTTCCTATGACCCTTTGGTACAAACTCTGGTCATTCTGTACAAATGAATGAGCCATTTCAAAGAGGACTTGCTAGGAAGGGAAAACAAGAGAAAGAGGGGAAGCAGCCCAGGCCCAAATCCCTGTCCCCTGGGACCTCTTAACCCTGTCCTTGTCTGGTGGCAGAGGGGGAGGAGGGGGGAGAGCTATTGTTTAAAGGGGACAGAGCTTCTGTTTGGGATGGTGAGAGCCTCCTGGAGACAGTGCTAAGGGTTGCATAACATTGCCAATGTGATTTTTAAAATATTTTTTACTTTTAAATTACAGTTGATACACATTATATTAGTTTCAGATGTACAACCCTGTGATTAGACATTTATATAACTTACAAAGTGATCACCCCTATAATGCAAATGTATTTAATGCACTGAACTGTACACTTAAAAATACTCAAATTCATAAATTTGATGTTATGTGTATTCAACCCAACATTTAAAAGGTAACAAGACCACTCTGAAAATACTAGGTGTTCAACAATCCCAAACGCCTCCTGAAGCTCCGTATCACTTACCTGGAACTTAGTACACAGACAAGCTTGCCTTTCTGGAACAAAAGCCAGGCCAGAAATTAAGCAACATCTTCAGAGCAGCAAGACAGAGACCACTGAGTTATTAAAATGGAATGCCTATGTCTCCTCCACACGGACACGAGTATTCACCTGGACTTCTGCAAGAAATGCTAAGGGAGCTCGGTTGTCTGGTTCCCACGCTCTGACCCAACTAAAGAAGCCGGCCGGGGGGGAGGAGGCAGAGTCCTGCAACCGCCACCCTACCAGCCAGCTTTCGTGGCACACATGCGCTGTGCCGAGGGCTTCAGGGGTGTTATGGGCTAAATCCCTATGTTGCAGCCCTAAGTCCCCACTACCTAAAGACTATGCTGTATATGGAGATATGGCCTTTAAAGAAATGTTTAAGTTAACCATTAGGGTGGGCACTAATCCAATCTGACTGCTCTTCCTATAAGAAAAAGATCTGGATACACAGAGACAGACCAGGGATGAGTGTGCACAAATAAAGACCATATGGAGGTCCTGGCTGGGGCAGCTCAGTGAGTTGGAGTGTCACCCCATAACCCAAAAGGTCTCAGGTTTGATTCCCGGTCAGGGCACATGCCTAGGTTGTGGGCTTGGTCCCTAGTTGGGGCATGTATGAGGGGCAACTGATTGATGTTTCTCTCTCACATAGATGTTTCCCTCCCTCTCTTGTTCCCTACCCCCCTTCTTTCTCCTCTCTCTAATATCAATAAACATGTCCTCTGGTGAGAATTTAAAAAAAAAATGCATAAGGGACACAGCAAGAATGCAGCCAACTGCAAGCTAAGGAGAGAGCCCTCGGAAGTAATCAACCCCGCCAGGTATCTTGATCCTGGACTTCTAGCCTCCAGAACTGTGAGAAAATCAATTTCTGTGGGTTAAGCCACCGGGACAGTGATATTTTGTTAGGACAGCCCCAGCAGACTAATTCAGAGGGCCTGACCCCTTTAACACTCACAACAACCCTGGGAGGGTCAAAGATTACTACCCCTGTTTTTCTGGTGAGGAAACTGAGGCACAAAGAAAAATCCATGTACAGTCACACACTGAGTAAGTGGTAGCAGTGAGATTTTGAGCCCAAGCAACCTGATGCCAGAGCCTTCTCTGAATCACTGGCAAGTCTGGGCAATGCAGCAGAGCAAGAGAAAAGCAGGAAACACTCGAAACAAAGTCCAAACATCCTGAGAGCATCTGCAGCACATTATAACAATTTGTAATCATTTATACTCATAGCGACTGCCAGGAACGTCAGGCAAAGTATCGTATGTTCCATACAACTGGTCTAAAATGCAAAAAGGTCTGTCATATGCTTTGGAAATATATTGAACCAAAAAAGGTTAAAAACATAAAAGAGATATTACCATATGACCCAGTGATTCCTCTTCTAGGTATATGCCCAAAAGAATTAAAAACAGGTACTCTAATCCAGATGCAGCAGCGTTATTCACGTGAGCCTAAATGTGGAATCAACCCAAATGTCGATCATCAGAGAGATGGTAAACAAGATGTGCTATATCCACACAATGAAGTAACAGTCACGAGAAAAGAACGAGGTACCGATTCACGCTACAGGGCAGATGAACCCTGAGAACACTGCACTGAATGAAAGAAGCCAGACACACAGGTTCACGTATCCGGAAATAAGATGCACCATGCTCCTTAACCTTAATTCAAAGTCTTGGAATACACACCTTTAGGTTTCACCCCAAACTGAGAAAGAAAAAGGCTCTGGCTGCACATTACAGACCTTTTAGTCAGGTAGGAACAGAAGGCATTTAGAATTCAGGGACAAAATAATCTCATCAGTGTTCAAATAATAAATACATGTGTTATAGTTGACAGTAACTTCAACAAATGGGTTCCCATGTATCAACAGGGACAGAAAACAACCAGACTATGAGCCAAATGCAATAATCTGAAATCTCTTATTTAAAGAAAAGAAAAAGAAAAAGAAAGGAAAAGAACAGGAAAGAATGTGTAAATGTGTCTGGCTGGTACATAGAGAGAACCCAGTTTTTTATTTTTTCAGATTACAAGAAACCTTGCCTCACTTAGAGTTAAAAATGCCTCTCTTCTGTAAGAAACTCCATTTAGTACCAGGGTAAATTAGGCTCTTAAAACAAGAAGGCTCAAGTTTTACAGTTTCACCTTCTCACTAATGGCCTAAGTCATTTCTTAAAAGGCTTGTCACGTATTTTAAATGACAAGCAATCCTACCCGTTTCCAAAACAACTTTACCTGACATTTCATAACTGTAGGCACAGAGGACAACACTGCCTGCGTAATAACTTCATCGCATGCCCTCACCTGCTCCAATACAACCTTGAGATGTGGGCAGGGCAGAGGCCGCTGTCTGCCTCCTTTGACAGCGGAAGAAACTGGTGAAGGATGCTATCATCCACTGCCCAACAGTCACAGGGCCAGTGACCGAGAATGAGGATGAAATCCTGGGTTCCTGGTGTGTCACACTGTGGGTCTGCATGATCCACGTCACCACCCACCCACGCACGGCATGGCAATCATCCCTGACTCTGCCCAGCTGCATCGTCAGTGGCCAACGTCTCCACGTCCTGTAAGCTCTGCTTTGGATCAACTCTAGAATCATTCCCCTTTCCCTCCATCTCCGCCGCCCTGACCTCACTTGCTTAGATGTCCATAAAAGCCTCCTTCCTCGCTGATTTCCCACACGAGCCTGTGTGCTCAGTTCAAGCTCCACACCTGACAAACGAACATCTGAAGACAAAACTCTCCTGCTTAAAACTCTTCAACAGCTCCCACAACCTTGAGGATCAACCACAGGAATATTCAAGATGGCAGTTTGTGAGGCTCCAAAAATGTGACGGGACACACCCCCCGTCCTAATCAATTATTCTCATTACAGTGACAGAAGCGGGGCGGGGGCTTCAGAACCCTGAGGGGTCTTCAAGTACTCATTGAGTGTTTAATGCTTGGGCCCACGTGCACACCACACAGTGCTTAGGAACCTCCCTAAAAACAAGTGTGAGACCAGCGGCAGCTTTGTTCAAAGGACGGTGGGCAAAATCTCAGAGGTCAGTCCACCAGCAAAAATAAACACTGCCCGAGTCATCTTCCTTTTCCCCACTACCTGAAATAGACCCCTTCGCACGAATGACTTTTGTCACTAAATGAGTAACAGATGTGTTGAATGGTAAGGAAAGTTCAACAGGTAATAAAAAGTAAAAATGGCGACTGGGGATGGAGGGGGGAGAGAAGGGCCCAACTGAAATTAAGTACCGAGGGAAGCAAAGAGAAAAGGCACTAAGAAACCCTAAGAGCTATGAGACATTTGTTGCAGGCCTGCACCATTTATCACTCTATAAAAAGGTATTTTTAACTGCTCTAAAAGCGGCCCCGATAACGCCCTCCTGTTAAGACGCTGGACACGCGCAACTCCCCAGCACAAGGTGGGACCAGGTACTGGTTTCCTCACGCTGGGTTCCAAGTCCTGCAAGAATAAAGAGCCTGATCATTTTAACGGCTTTTCTGAAATAGAAAGGACATTCTATTTTGAAACATATAAAACTTTTTTCTATTCAGAAAAGTTCCACATAACTCACCAAAAAATACATTTCCTTGCCCATTTTAATAATCTGGAACAGCTGGAGCACATATTGCTTAAAAATGTTGGGAGGAACTCACTCTCTTTCTTCACTCCAAAATCTACCAATTCAAGGTTTTCAAGAGGCACAAGGGTACAATACCAAGTCTCTAACCCTCCACACCAAAGGGAAAAAATATCAACTACAAATAAGAAAAAGTGACCAGTGGCCTCAGACGCAGAGCTGCGCGTGGATGTGGAGGAGTCCGAGCTACTGTTGGGAAGTCGCTCTTCCAACACAGGAACAGATGACCGAGACAGCAAGGCCTGGCCAAGGCAGAAGACTGGGGATCCTCAGCCTGGAGCTAGGGTCCCTGGGACACCGCTGAACCCCTCTGGGCCTACGTTCTGATCAGCAGTAACAACACACCCTGTTATCCCACATGACTGCTGTGTGAGACCGCTACAGAAATCGGAGGTATTTATGACTGCTTTTGTTAATGAAAAGAAAACCGCAACTGCTTTTCATCATGTGGTCCTGAGAAGCTGGCTGCAGACCAAGTCATGTGAAGTGCACCAGGGAAACGGCTCCGAGTGCGTGCTGGGCAGACTCTCCCAAAGGGAAGGGCCCGTTAAGAAGCGGAGTTGTTGGCCACCCACCATTCTCCTCGTGCCCTCTTTGTCCAACACCTCAGCTAAATGTGGCAATGAGTTACTTCCGGAACCTTTATCTTGAATGCAGCTTGTTTTAAATTGCAGACCTGTATACTCCATGGCCCACTGGACATCCTCCCTTCAATGCCCCCTTGGCTCACACTGAACACAGACAGGGCTCATTTCCTCAAATACCTGCTTCTTCTCATTGGCACATCATGGCAAACGGAGCCACGGTCTACCCCAATGATTAACCAGAGATCTAGGGCTCATTCTGTAGAAATCATCCCACCTGCCCCCTCAACTCAATCAAACACTTAAGATTTTTACCTCTCAGTATCTTTTGAACTCAAAACTTTCCCAGGACTGGCTCCGACTGAACCGCATCGTTTCCCATCTGGTTTGCTGGCTCCCTCTCCTCCTAGACCGGATACCTCCTGCACTCACTCATCACCCTGCAGCCAGAGGGAGCTTTCTCAGAACTCCCATTTAAAGTTGTCCCCTACAGCCTTCAAAAACAAATTCAAGGCCACTAGCTTGCACACACAGGGCCCTTCCTCACCTGCTCCTGACCACCCTGGCCAGCCAGGGGCACCTGACCTTCATTCCCGAGTCTTCAACGTCCTGCAGCTGGACAATGGCAGCACGTCACACAACTTTATGTCTCTGCACACGCCAGTCTTTTGCCAGGAACAAGCCCCCGCCCTCCTTGACCAAATTCTCCAACTAACGCTTCAAAACTCAGCACGACTAGTACCCTCAGCTGAGGATCACTTTCGGACCCTCCCCTCCCGTCCTCCTTCCAAGGCTCATTCTTTCTGTGTTCCTAGTAAGTAGTTTTAACACATTCACTGTCACCCTGAACTATTTGTCATTGGTGTGCTGTGCCTGTCTTCACCAATAAACTGGGAGGTGCCAGAGGGGCGGTGTCTCCATTTATCCAATCTTTCAAGAAACAATTAACTTGAGCAACAGTAATTTTGCATCTGTGGGGCCCAACATTCATCCTGATACAGAGGCAGGGCTGAATCTATGTAGCTATACTGGCAGCCCTTGACCTGACTGTCCACTCACCAAATAAACTCACATTTTAACTGGGTTCTAGTGCTCTACCCTCTGCATAACACAACTGTTTGCCATTGCTGTCCAACTGAACAATGAAAAACATTTAAAAATAATTTTTAAAAACCTGTTAAGCCTTCAAGGTTGCTGAAAAGAAAACTAGATCACAACAGATAACTCAAGTTGTTACTGAAGTCAAGTTCTTAAATTAGGAGGTGACATTTCTATTTAATTTGAGTGGCTTTCAGACTAAAATTCTCTCCTTGCTGAAAGAAATATGATCCCAAAGAGAGGCAGGGAAGAAAAAAAAAAAATCACAAAAACAAAGTTTGTAATTGCCACCATCATGTGCTGATGTGGAAGTGGCCACTCAAAAGCATAAATGGTTGGCAAAGTTTAAAAATACATATATAGTCAGACAGATGGTTACAATCATCTTTTGGCAACACCAGTTCTTGATTTCATGTGGAAAAAAACCCCTGACAAACCACACTGAATTCAGCTGTTCCCGGTATGAGACACATGCCAAGGCTGCTAATCATCCGGACATCAGGCCATCCCTGAATCCGTGAGAGGCACACTGTTACTTGACACTGGCTTTGGAAAAGAACAGAAACAAACTGAAGAAAGAAAGTCTACTCTGGGAAAACTCAACTCAAAAAAATGAAATGCAGATTTAGATTTGCAGGTCCAAAACGGTAAACTCCATGCCATGGAATGCCCAGTCCTAACACTGCGGGCTCCCGCGATTCCCCACGAGAGAACTCGGTTCACCTGCCCCCTGCCATCAGTAGGTCTTCAACGGGCTGTTGCATTTTTAAAATGCTAGCACATTTGGTTTGACAGAAGCAGGCTTCACAGTTAATTCAGGAACAACATCAAACACATTTACAGATTCGGTCCGGAACACCACCTAACCAAAGGAGAGTATTTTTGAAACACCTAAAAATACATTAGCTGTGAAGCATCTTTTGTGCTGACATGAGCATATATCTTTAGACACAGCCCCCATGTCTTAAAACGGGCTCGTTTGATTCTGATCTCTGCACTGTTTGTTCAACAAGACCAACAAACTAACCGAAGGGCTGGGTGGAACAGAGCACGGCTTCCTCTGGAGCCATCTCCAACCCCATAATTGCAGGCGTGCTCTAAGTTCCCTGCGGCTCCCTCCCCGGTGTGGTTTGGAGCCGTTCCTTCAAGGCAGGACAGGAGTCTTCTCCGTGCAATTGGCCCAGAGTGTAACAAACCCTATAATGCAGAGAATGGGCTTCTCTTCCATTCGGCAGAAAACCAGCCACTCCACCAGCCTCTTTTGGCAGTCCTTCCCTTCTGGACGCGGAGGTTATCTTTCGTACAACGGGAACCTCGTCTGCTCCTGTAGACACTGTGTTTAGATCCTGGGTACATAACAATTTGAAATGATCCAGGCTCCAGAGAATACAGTACGCCAGGCATCCAAAACCCGATTTGTCTTTCCCACTCTCCCTTCCCCGAGGAGCTGCCGGGACCGTCGGCGCCATGCTCTCAGGCCTATTTGGGCTTGACAAGGCTGGCAGTCATTAAAGCTAATCCTTCCCCTTCGCCTCCTCCCCCACACTCCTCATCTCTGTTCTGGTCTTGCTCACAACCATGTGTACTTTGGGCTAAAACCCTCGGCTCCTCGCCCTTGAATCATCGCAACACTCACTAAACCAACTGACTCTCTGGTCTTATCTCATGTCAACTCCCCATCAACTCTTCTAAATTTTTCCCAGGGAAATTTTCTCTGCAAAACCTTTAACAGAGTGTAGTCCGTACACCATCAAGCCTGAACTTTGCGGACTAGTTTTAAGGAAGGCAAGGTTTCTCAGCCTCGGCACTTGTGACACCTTGGACCAGGTAAGTCTTGGTTGTGGGGCTGTCCTGTGCACTGTGGGAGGGTTAGGAGTATCCCTGGCCTCCACCTAAGAGATACCAGGAGCATTCTCTGCCCTAGCCATGACAACCAAAAATGCTTTCAGATAGTGCCAAATGATCCCTGGGGGCAGCATCACCTGCTTAAGAACCACTGCTCTGGGGTGGTTCTAACACTGCGGGCTCCCGCGATTCCCCACGAGAGAACTCGGTTCACCTGCCCGAAACTAAAAAAAAAAGGCCCTGTAGGCCCTGACCCCACTCTGCCTAGATACATCTCATTGCTCAGAGTTTCCAACACAGACCAGATTCCATAAGCAAAGAAACTTCTCCCAATTTAGTGAGGCCACTGCACCAAATTCACTCTCCTCTCTCCATCTTCATGCATGGTGTCTCACTAGCCTTGCCTTCTAACCAACTCTTTGTGGTGTCATTACTGTCCCCTGCTCCATAGGGCTTTTCATGGCCAACTCAGGCTTTTCACCCACCTCTTATCTCTTTGTACCACAAATACATACCCTACCCCTCCACTCCCTGAGTCTTCAGGAACTTACATCTGGGAGGTACTTGTCTTCACCAGGTCTCATCAGTGGTAGGAAGAGACAGGGGAGGGTGGGACCCTCATCAGACCATCTCCAAAGGGGTGAGACCATCAGGGGCAAGCCTCTGTGGCAGGAAGCCCAGCGACAAGAGATTCAAGGTGGGACTCTAGGATGGGCTCCCAGGTGAGGAGCTGAAATGCTGAGCTGGGCTTCTGCCTGGGAAGCAGCTAGATGGGAAAGGCTGACTGGGTGGAGCCTGAAGCCTGAGAAACCTGGAGCTCCAGAAAGAGTATTAAGCATTAGGGCTTCTGCTCTCATCAAAGTGTCAGAACCGAACAGGACCGGCGACAGCCCAGGCAGACAGACCTACAGACACTGACATAACTGTGCACAGCCGCCGTGCCCGAGGACGGGGTGCCAAAGTGCAAGGCAGGCGCTTCGTAAATAAAGATTTGGTGGTATCAGACAAGATGGGGGGAAAGGTACAGAGGTTAACAAAGGTTCTAAAGCTTTCTCTTATAATTCATTGTAAAAGAGCTCTGCCAGATGTGGGTGTTATGACACCTGACCTTTTAAAAAAACCTAAGTCCAAAAACTGACACCCCAAAAGATTAATTAATACAGAGCCCAAGAGGAGGGGAGTGGAGAAAAGGGGGCTCAACCCTGATTTGTCTGTGGAATGCTTTTATCCCTCCATCACTTTCAATTTTCACAGAGGCTGCCAGGGGCTGGAGAAAAGAGTCTATTGGGGTCTGGTACATAAGAGTGGTCCCAAGGAGAATAAAGCTAACGGTCCTTCATCGCCCAAAACAAAGACTTCTCTACCTGGAGTTGGGTCCTCTCATCAGTGAGCTGTGTAACCTGCAAATTCAAACCAGAAAGCCAACTAATAGGACCCAGAGTGGGGGAGAGACCCATTGGAGTTTCTTCCCAACAACATGACTCAAAGGAGGGCACCTATGGGGACAGAAAAACATCCCCCACCCCAGGTGTCCATGCCAAATTTCCAGAACCTGTGACCGCGTGATGCCGCACAGCAAAAGGACTGTGGAGATGTGACTAAGTGGTGTACTCTGAGACAGTGGCCCAATCTAATCGCACGGATCCTTAAACGCTAAGAGCCTTTCCTGGCCACAGTCAGAGACAGAGATGAGAAGGAAGGAGGAGAGCTTTGAAACCTAAGACGGGCTGGTCTACCACTGCTGGCTTTGGAGGGGAAGGAAGGGGGCCTCTAGATGCGGGGACAGCCCTCAGCTGCCAGCCAGCAAGAAAACAAGGGCCTCAGTCCTACGGCTCAAACAGCTGAACTCTACCAGCCCCGGGAATGAGCAGGAAATGGATCCTCCGCTAGAACCTGCAGAAAGGCTAAAGCGAATATAGCACCCCTGTTATAAGTCAGTCATTTTTCCCTGTTTCAAACATACAGACGGCATCATTTAGAGCTGGGACAAAAGGCAGAGGGCTGTGCTCTTCCGACAGAGGGTGGTTTTGTCTCGATGGGGCAATCCAACAGGTACTGGCACCCTCAGCCAACACCTTCAGTGATGTTAAAGAAATCGTGGTGGTTGCTTTATGGATAATAATACAATTACCCAAGTCTCCAAAGAAAGGCATGTAAGGACAAAATTAAGTGAATTGAACTGCAAATTGCATGTACAAAAATCCTGTGTTTTTCCCTCAAAGGAGAGGAAAAAGATCTTCATTTCAGGAAAAAGAGAACAAGATCCTATTCACAGGGTTTATTGGACAATTTGGCTCTCAGGTTTAATGCCGTCATCATGGAGGAGGAAGAAAACTGTTAAAAGGCTGCCTTTTAAATCCATTGGGCGGTTTTTTTCTGCTCCTGACTGACTTTTTCTTGCCTACTAAATGTATAGTGAGAGCCTGCATGTAAAGACATGAGTTCGGAAATACTCACCTACCAGAAACGTACACCAATAAAACATTTTCATTCCAGCTTCACGAGTCATTATCAGCTGGAATCAGCTATTTCTAATATGTACGGCATTCACTTTACAAACCTTTACTGCACAACTCCCAGGTGTCTGGCAGTGGCCTTGGCTCCAGAAAGGCAAAGTAAGTAACTCCCTGACAAACCAAGGACAGCCAGCTACCTGGAATCGGCGCACACTCGACACTAAAACCACAGGCGCGGTGCATGCGACCCAGACACCTGCGCGGTGAGTGCTGGTAGGAAGGGGAGCTCACGGTCACCTCCGAGATTCCTGAGATGGGCACAGAGGAAGACACCAACACGTGTCCCACCGGCACATGCAAGACACGGACTACGCAGCCACTTCTACATAAACGCGTGTGAACGTTACCTTTTCTGAAGAACACATGGAAAACATTTTAAATCTGAAGACTCAGTGTACACAAACTCAGCAAGCCAGAGGACCACAACACGATGAAATTTCTCTAGACAGGGCTGTTTGAAAACATTTGGCAAACATTAGGTCGATCTGGCAAAAATGACACATTCACAATGAAAAGAGAAGGCAAATAAACATTAAAAAAAAAAAAAAGATGACTAAAATGAAGCCTAAAGCCCCCAAATCCCTCGTTCCTCTTCTCCCCAGCTCTTCTCTCCCGGTCTAAGGTACAACAGATAAACTGGAGGACCGTCACTCCTTAGGGTGCCTGCAGGATCAGTGTGCGTCTACTAGACGTTGTAAAGCTCCTCACCACAGTCACAAAGGTAACAGCACCGTGGAGTGGGACTCCGAAAGAGCACAAATGATTCAAAGATGAAGGGTTTTTACCAGATTAAAAAAAAAACACTATGAATTTGAACTTGACAAGAAACAAACACTGACTAAGCAGTCAATCCATTTACTATAAAGACCTGCAAACAGGCAGATAAAAAATGGATAAAATCTGCAGGCCAATCTTGACAACATAATGTAATATATGTACTTGAATGTAAAAAATGGTTTTTATAGGAGTTTTAAATATTACTTTATAATACAGAAATAGTCACATTTCATAAAAGTTGAGACACATGAGTGTCTGCTTTTTATGGGTATGTCTCCATTCAAAACAGTCCCCACAAATAAGAAAGGTTGGGGGGGCAGGTTCCTATAAATCCAAATATCCCCCTGGGTGGGAGGATCCAGAGCCAGGGGGAGAGAGAAAAAAAAGAAAATCCATACAAGGAGAGTAAAACAAGAAAATGAGTAAAAAGCTGAAGCTCAGGTACACCGGTTGCAAACCCACATCTCCCCCAGCCCTTAACTGAGGAGTTGACGGCTGCTCTGACCTCTTTGAGCATCAGAACACCTGCAAACAGGGCGCAGTCACAAGAGGGGGTCACATCACCCTCTAAGTGATTGCTCTAATAAGATCAAGGCAACAAACACAGAACATGATTCACTGAGCCACGTTTCTAATTTGGCAAAACACCTGAACACGTAGTTTTACCTGCATTAACTAGAGAGTCTCAAAAGGCAGGAAATACTCTTTGAAAACAATAATTTGAAAAACAGTGCTAGATTTATTTGGTGGGATCACTTCTTCAGTTATATAAATGTCTGACCACTACGCTGTACACACGAAACTAATTTCATATTGAATGTCAACTGATGTCAACTATAATTGAAAATTAAAAAAAAAATCGAAAACCCAAACCCAAACCTTCCGTCGAACTTGAGGGACCTCTGAAAGGCGCGCAGGGGCACTCACGTAAATCTGATCTCTCTGGTACCGCCGGTGCAGGTTGTGCATGATGGAGCCGCTGTGCAGCTCCGTTAGGGTGGCCATGTCGTCCACGCCCTCGTCGCTCCCAGGCTGCATGGCGGTCACCTTCTGGCGTGTGATGGTGCTCTGCTTGTACGTGAATACCTGACGGGGGGCGACAAATTCGATGGTTTAGTTATCAGCAAGAGTTTCTAGAAGTTTCCTGAACACACAATTCTAAAACAATACTAACTCAGTACAACGTCAGCAGCAAGATCATGAACTGGACAATAACAAATATAAACTGCAGAGAACTTCCTCATGTTCTTTTGGCCGCCCATCTCTTTTTAAAGAAGCAATTATTTTGAAAGTTGCTGCTAGGTGTTCTTAAAAAGAGCTTATCAAGGGCTACCCATCCTTTGGGAACCGCAGAAATTATAAATTTACAGTTCGCTTCTCTGCCTGTTTCTCCGACTGATACAAACCAGGCTTTCAGAGAGATATTTGCTTTCACTACGTAATGTTTCACACGGGATCATATATTTCAAAGCTTCATAATAACGTTCTTCCGTTTCAGGGGTGTCCGACCTGAGGCCCGCAGGCCACACGCAGCCCAGGATGGCTATGACTGCAGCCCAACGCAAAACTGTGAATTTACTTGAAACATTAGGACATTTTTCTGTGATTATGTGTTGTAGTGTATTTAATGTGTGGCCCAGGGACGCCAAAAGGTTGGACACCTATGAATCTACTGCATGTCTACAGACTTGTTCAAAGATCGGAACACATCTGCACAGGAATGTTTGAAAAATATCCTTGGATGCTATCCCCTCGTTATCAGGATAAACAGCACACATATGATTTTTAGCCAAAACAAGCCCCTCCCTCTCAGATTTAAAATAAAATCAGTTTGTTGGCTTGACAGCCTGTCCCCCGCCAAATTCCAAACTCCCGCGGTGAGCGTTGGACACATGCTGTGGCATGCACAGGAGGCCACTCTGGTACCATGGGACTGATGACTGAATTTGCATGCATTTCTCACATCTACTCAGTATTTCTTTCTCACATCTGATCTGGTTTAGGATTAACCATTTCAAGTCAGTTCCGTTTGTTGACCAAAGCTTTACAAACACACTCATGTAGTAACATCACTCCATGACAGAGTCTACTCGGTATTTACTCACTTTACACTTTTATTATATTCATCCTCAGAACAAAACAAAAACACCAAGATGTACTGTAAAAAACAAGAACCTAAAAGACATGAAAAGTACGCAGCCTTCACATGTGTGCATACGTGCGCACACACACACAAAACAACCTTCTGGAACACTTGCAGAACTTTCTGACTGGGGAGCCTGTTTTTAAGTATTGGCCAGTTGCCTACGGGGCAACAAATGGCATGTTATTGCAGAAGAGAATGACACACTAAAAAAAGCAAAAGTACCAATTCAATGGTTTTCATAAGCCACGGAAAATGGCATGTTTTATTTTTCTAGAGAAAAAATTAAAACTTCAGCAGTGGCATTTCTGCCACGTGAACCTCAAGGGTTGGTGAAGACTGGTTCTGAGACACTGCTCAAGGCAGGGCAGACGCCCGGCAGGTCTTCTGGGCAGCAGCCTCTCTCCCAGCTGCTTCCTGTGCTCAGACCCCTACCAGGGGGCGGGCCGGCCCCAGTGGCCCCACCTCAGGGCGAGATGGCCAGCCCTGCCACGGAGCAGCATCCCAGGCTGGGGCGGGCCGGGCCCTCAGAGGGCAGGCAGGGTGGAGTGTGCCACAGCCAGGATGACAATGTATTAAAGAAAAATGCACAGGAACATTCAGAAGTGCAGAAACACTTAAGACACCCAAGCTCGCATTTTAACTCATAAATACCACGGAAAGAAAGTTAAACAGAGAGACTTAGGCTAAGAGTACAAGGAATTTTAGGGCAACCTGGAAAATCCCAGAAGCAAACAGCTAGAACTCTCTGCCTTCCCCAGCTTTCTACATGCCTGTGATGCCAGACCAGGCAGATTTTCCAGAAACACCACAACTGGGGAGGTTACTGGGCCTTCCTTCGGAGTGACCGCGAGGGTGGGCGCAGAAGCAGAACGTGGCTGGCCCGGGGAACGTCTGGCCGGCTGAGGAGTGCACAGAAGCACTGTGTCACCTCTTGGTACCCAGCACTCCTGGGAGGGTCTCTCCTCACTCAAAGCTCCTGCCAACACAAGTGACAGGTTGCCCAAGTGCCCCAGGAAATTTTTCCTGTAGGAGCAAAGACATGACACTAAAGCCAGCACAACTATCTCATGCTCAGTGCCCTACAAACCATCTGCAACCTCCCCGACACAAAAACAAACAACTTTCCCCACTAACTGTCAGAGTAGACGGAGAATTCCAGAGTTTGAGAACTGAAAGAATTTAGAATATTAAAATGGTCTGTATTTATGTTGCTTTTGCTTTTTGGAAATAATCATACACACTGTACAACAGTTAGACATGAAATATATATGAATAGGGATTAAACATTTGTCATATGTACACATTTCATTGTTTTTCAACGTGCTGGGATTCGTGAGCACAAGTAAACAGCTCAGAGCCGGTCATGTGGCCACGGAAAAAATGGCTGTGACCTGGAAATAGAGTTCCCCACCTCTGTGCCCTGACCTCCTCAGGTACCTTCAAGAACATAGTGAGAACATGACGTGGGCCCATGCCCATTCCAGGAGAGGGGAGGTCAGAGAACGAGAACAGTCCTCATGAACTGAAGGAGAGGAAATCGTGGTGGAAGGTAACGGTCACATAAACAAGAGGATATGAGGAGAAAAAAGAAACATCCTGTGAAGACACAGGACTGCAGCTGCTCAAAACAAAGGTTATTCCGAAGCAAAGTGGAGCGGCAGGGAAAACAGAGCTGTGAGGCAGGGCCAGGATAACCATCCACAGAAATGGGTTAATATCTGTGAAGATCTTAGAATGATGGTGCCTGGCACATCCAAGGTGCTAAATAAGTGTCTGATAGATTCATTTTAAAAATCCATTCATTTAAGCAAATATTTACTGGTGTGTTCTAAGCATC
>VMDR010006932.1:0-42950 GCA_007922815.1 Macrotus californicus | reverse complement strand
CTAGTAATAGATGTGCATTCACTCAAATGCAGGATGGTCCTTCTAATCCTAGCTTTCAATGTGCTGTGATCCTATGATGTTCCTGAGCCTATGGGGCTGAGGATTAAACACTCAGTCCTCTCCCTTTTCTAATTTGGGAGTTCAGTTGTACGGAAGAAAAGCTTTGTCTCAGAAATGTCCTGCTGGTTATTTTCACTCAAGTTGACCTAAATAAGCATTGGAAAGGAAATATGTCACACTGAATAAAAGGAGTACATTACAATAATTCTCAGAATAGGAAAAGCTTACAATGTACAATACTTCACCTGATCTCCATATTCTCCCCGTCATTGGCCATTTTATAAACTGATTTATTCTACCATTGATGATAAATGGGAAAGAAAACACCTTTTCTTTCCAGGAAAGTCTAAAAAGGAATAAACATAGCAGCCAATTCTTCCTTCATTTTTCTTTCAATTTCATAATGGTTTCTCCAATGTGAGCAAAGTAATAGATGGATTATGTACTAGACTGATGTTTCATTTAGGTTAAGACTATATTTTTACTCTTTGTTCAGCAGATTATGAGGGTATTTAGTGAAATATGAAGCTACTAGCATAAACAAATTTTAAATCTGGGGTTAAAAGCTGACATGCCTAGAGGTTCCACCCTAAATTAGTGAATCCAGCCGTCCATGTGTACCATCTGGGGCTTTGACACATTGAAGAATGAAGGCCCAGCCTGTGGGGGACCATCCAACTGCATTGTCCTCTATGGTTTCCCTGTGGGAATGAAGGCCCAAAATTGCCAAATCTTCTCATTTTTTAAAGAGATTCCAGAATCAGGATTTTTGTATCAAATTCTTCACAGTTTAAAATGTTGGATTAAATTTTTAAACATTCTGTGGGCAAAATACCTTATCAGCAGGTAGGCTTTGGCCTCTGTTCAGATCCATATCATATGAATGATCAAGCACTGAATGTTTGATTTTGAAGTCTGGCATATCTGGTTATGGATCAGTTATTCCCTGTGGAATCAGATGAAATTTTCCATTACCTTACGAGCTGAAATGCATCATGAAGCAGACTTATTCTGTCCTTAGGTCTGAGAAGTGTGTGATTCTGATTCAGCTGTGTGATGAGTTGGTCCCATCCATGCCCCTCATAGTGGACAATGTAGTAGCCATTTGAGTTCACATTGAATTTTACCCAGCTGGTATTTTCAGGTAAATCCAGAGTATCTAAGAGGAGGAAATTGGCATAGGCATTTCATTATCAACATACACACCAGAAATGTCTCCAAAACTGTTAGTTTTCATATTATTATTAATAAATCAATGAGAAAACAAAGTTTTGAAAGAGTCATGATGATATCAATTTTCATAGTCCACTGGATGGTTTCTTTTGGGAATAATGGTCTTACTAAATTAAAAAATAAATTGATTCATATCAAAGGACGGCTAAATTTGTTCTAAAAAACAGTCGATGCGGGTCTAAGAGGTCTGCAAGGGCCCAGGGAGCCAGATGATGAGCATGATTGGAATTGGGCTTGATTTCTCAGTGTCTTTATCTCAAGGTTTAGTTACTAGTCATCGAAGTATGTATATGTAAACAGGTGATTCATTTGTCCAGTCCTTGTTTTGGGTGAAATAACAACTACAGTTTGAATGTGATGCTATGATGGAAATCCTCTCAAATTTCAGTGAAGTGTTTAAGGGAAAATTAAAATATTAAGTGTTTTTTAATAGGACAGATATTATATTAGGTGGTAAAATAACATTATCATATTCCCTTAATAACTCTGTGAAGCCTGGTCTTCATTCAAAAAGATAAGAAAATTGAGGCTTAGGAAGAGTTAAAAAATTTTCTTGCCCTGACCATTATGGCTCAGTTGGTTGGAGCATCATCCCATAACCAAAAGGTTGCAGGTTTGATTTCCAGTAACTGTGCACATGATCCTGGGCCTGGGTGCTTATGGGAGGCAACCAATCAATGCTTTTCTCTCACATCGATGTTTCTGTCTCTCCATTCCTCTCTTTCTAAGAGCAATGAAAAAAATGTCTTTGGGTGAGGATAAAAGAATAAAATAAAATATATAAATAAAAAAATAATTTTAAGGCCACACACTTGGTAGATGATAGAGTGACAATATGAACCCACAGACAATAAATTCCGAAGTGTATGCTTTTTTACATTATATACTTTTGCCTCATGGCAAAATAGCTCAATTAGTAGGTACTGAAAGACATGGGACAGCATACCATCATTTCTGCATATAAATAAAACCTATCTCTGAGTGCTACAAGCACAAGAGAGCCATCCACTGAATGAAAATTTTACTTCCTAGCTAAAGTGTTCTTTTAGTGATTAATATATGGATAAATGAGAACTACCCCAAGGTTAAATTATTTATTAGCAGTATCTTTCCTCCAGATTGTTCAGAATATATTTAATTTCAGAATTGGAACACTTCTTTGGCTAATCAGTTCCTTACCTGTCTTTGATTTTAGAATGTGTCTGTGAATTGCATTAGAGGAACTTGTGGAGTAGGTCAATGGGATATACCAAAGGTACCTATGTTGGAAAGTAAAGACTGTTACAAATTTAATAAATGACCATTTTAATTTTCACATTATCAGATTCAGATAAGCTGTAAAAGGCACCTAACTACCCATTCTTTACCTTATCAGTAGCTTTATAAATTTTATAGGCCAAGACTAGCAGGTCCTTGGGTATGAAAATTCTTCCATGATGATTATGAAGGTGCAGCAATACATACCTAGTTGAATTCTGACACAATTACCTGTGCCATCTGCTATCTAAACCTCATACCACAATAAATTCTGTTCATTGTTTCCTTTAAGGAGGAGAAAAATATCCAATCTTCCTTTCACATTTCCAAAAACTCTGCCAGCCTGATATTACTTCACATAACTGAATCAAAGCTGCAGGGAAAAAGCCTTAAGAAATCTAGGTCTTGTTCCACAATGATTCTCCCCTTATCCTTTTGTTCAACAACGCTAACCACATCCAACTGCCCACTTGCTGACTGCAAGTGAGCAGCGGTCAACAGTGTAGGCTCTGCAGGGTAGCAAGCCCAGAGAGCAGAAAAGTAGCATGGATGGAAGCAACAGTTATTCTTTATTCTTCAGTGGCCCTACTATGGTAAATAACAGAAACCCGCTGTTTATTCTAACTGTCTAGCAGCTTCTAGGATTTATTTCCTCTATCACATTAAGCCATATTAGCTATACTAACCCTGTACATGCAAAACCAGGGGCCTGAAAATGCCAACATGTGTACAATGAAATGAAGAATGAAGATATTCCCATTAGACCTCAAAAAATAGGAAAATAAAAGAAACGATGTGCACAGACTCCATCTAGTAAAGGGTCAGGAGGAATTATCTCTCTGCTAACCCACAAAGGGTAGAGATTCTTAACGAAGCAATTGAAATATTTGCACAAAAAGATGAAAATAGACACGTAGACGTTAACAAGACAATGGAATGAGATTCCTGGATGAACCTTGGCTCTGGAAGAAAAGGGACTTTTCCAGATAAACATACCTGGGAATAAAAAAGAGGGAGAGTAGTATTTCAGAAGTCTGAATAGGCATGAATCAGAGAGTAATAATTTTATAACAGTAATCTAAAAACTGCCTTGGTTAGAGGAAAAATACGGAGCATTGTAGGTCTTTGTTATCTTGCACCATCCACACTATTGAACTCTCTCGTGACATTTTGGTAAATTACAGAATTGTGAGTCCTGCTTTCCCAATAACGAATCAAGCATTATATTTTCCAGGCTGTATTGCCAAGTTACAAATTGTCTAAGCTCTTTGAGGTTCAGAATTCAGAAGGACATACAGAAAAATACAAAGCTGTGTCTCGCATAGAGAAGTAGCATAAGAGTTGCTACTGGATTGGAAATAGGTAACTGATGAAACCAAAAGAGAAAACGTATATTTTATGTGTTAAAGACCTTGAATTTGCTTCCGATTCTCAGAAAAAGTCTAGAATTTGTTATTAGACAGCTAGAAATTTAGAAAAAAGACATAATAATCATAAGAGCCAGTACAGATTCACTTGGATTATTTCATTTTCAATAACCTCATTCCTCTCGTTAACAGGGCTAATAGATCAGAGAAATGTGAACAGTGTTATGTTTCTGGATTTCAGTAAAACTTCTAACAAGTTTCCTCTGGAAAGGCTGGTGAACAAGACAGTGTGGTTTATTATTACCAAAGACATCCTATATTTTAAGACATTATATTTATAGTCTATCACTGGAAACAAAAAGAGAACAAGGGGGCTTAACACCCAGTTTATCACACAGGTACTGTCTTTTCTCTCTGATAATTTGCACGGCTGTCATAACACTTCCTAGGTATGGGCCAGACACACAACTTACTAGGGCCCAGAAATCTAGCGTTGAAAAGAGACAGTGTATATTATAATAGAAATATAACCGACCACCCTGTGCCTCAGAACTGAATTTCCAAAGGCAGCTGCAGAATTATTAAGAAAGCAGCTGTGAACCACATAGTGGGCCACCTGTTATCAAGGCTAGAATAGGCTTGATTCGGGCATAGAAATAGCATCCCATAGTTGCCAGGGAAGCTGAAAGAAAGTTAATGTCATAACAAGCAAGCTGAAATGAGGTAAATTAGACTGACAGAAGAAGAGCAGCCACCTTTTCTGCAGGGCCCTCCATTCAGGGTTCTCTTTAAACACCCCACTCAGGAAGCGCTCCTGTTGCAGCCTGAGCGAACGCCCTTCTTGCTCAACAACCACAAGGGGAATTCCTTTCTGCAGAGTCCACGTAGCCATCATCTCTTTGACCTCCACATATCCTCCCTGAAAGGTGAGCTGAAATGACAAGTGACTGTGATTAACTCTAGACAGGGGCAGAAAACATAGAGCTGAGAAACTCAGGGCTCCAGGGATGCTAGAAACAAGGCCGGGGGAGGAGGGGTGGACTCAGGCTGCAGTCTGGGCAGAGCAGTGCAGGAACTGGCCAGGGCTGCTCTGCAAGTTACCTGGAGGAGGGGTGTATGTGGGAGCGTGAGGGTTAACGCTTGGCAGGAAAAGCCAAGAGAAAGGGCTTGCAGCTGGAGCCTTCCTCCTGCTCCCTTTCAAAACAAAATGAAAAGAAACACCTCTCCATTTAATAATGGTGGAATCCAGGGTTGGTGGCTTAGGAGAGAACCTGCTGTCTTTAGGGGAAGCCTTAAATATTGCAACAGAACAATAGACCAATAAAGGTATATTAAATGCAGAACAAAACCTCTACTTCCAGGCTTCTTGGAGGCATTTCTGACCACTGGATGATGCTGAATCTTTCTTTAGAAAGCATAATTTATGGGATTGCTATGACTCTTTTTAAAAAATGCTTGCCTTTTTTCCCCCATTATGACTTTATTTTCTCTCTTCTACAGTGCTCCAGTAACTTCCCAGAAGTAAACAAAAGACAGGGCCTCAGGAAAGCCAAAAGCCATTCATTCTGTTTCCAAACCTAACGTATTTGCTTTGGCGTTTTTCAGAGTCTAGAGGGTGCCAGTGCGGCAGTCACCACTCAGAGGAATTTGGAGCGAAGATATTTTTAGCTAGCAGTGGGCTTGTGGAAAAGCTGACTTGCAACAACAAAAATATAGTAGTAACAGCGTCATCCCCCTAAATGTCCTGAATATTCCTTCTTCAGTCAGCTTTGTTTCAAGGAAAATTGTGGAGTCTCTCTTCCTCTCCAGTTATTTAAAGGGACAGTTGGGCAATTCTATACACTCACGCCAGTCAGGTGAGGGGCCAGATCTCTTCTGCTGTGCTGGTCTCTTTATACTTACTGCGCTGCTTGTCCTCTTGGAGTCAGAATAACACACTCCACCAGATGTGAAGTCATCTTCGAAACAACTCTATAAAACAAGAATAAAAGAGCACTGCCATTTGAGCACTGACGGTTGACTGAATATGCATATTAGACATGAGCGCAGGTGTGCATTGGCATAGCTATGTGAAATTTAATTCATCCAGACATGAAAATGAACATAGCAATTCATGAAATGAAAAAAAAGGCATCTTCTCAGTGACCACAGGAAGTACACAAAAGTTCCTTCGTAAATTGCTACGCTTTTTATTATGTTTAAGTGCGTCACATTTAAATATATATGTGTATATTTAAAGTTCGGTAAAGAAATTCAGTGTGGTGGGCTAGCTGTTTTAGGGTTGAACCAGTTTGTCGAATTTTTCTCTCATTTATGGGTTGGTCAGAAAGTTTGTTTGGCTTTTTTCCCGTAAGATGGCTCTAATAGCACTTAGTTGTCTTTAACTTCATTTGGAACAATCTTGTTAGATTGTACGGTGACAGCTGTTATATCAGTGCGCGTTTAAAAAACTTATCAAAATTGGTGAATTTTTATGTAGCTACTTTAATATTGAAGATGGAAAAGATATGCAATATTTTTGGCATATTATGCTTTAATATTTCAAGAAAGGTAAAAACACAATCGAAACACACAAAAAGAGTTTGTGCATGTATGGAGAAAGTTCTGGGACTGATTGAATGTGCCAAAAGTGGTTTGCGAAGTTTTGTGCTGAGGATTTCTCACTGGATGATGCTCCGGGGCCAGGTAGACCAGTTGAAGTTGACAGGGATCAGATCAGACATTAATTGAGAACAATCAATGTTATACCATGTTGGAGATAGCCGACATGCTCAAAATATCTAAATCAATAAAGTTATTGGTGAAAATGAAAAATGTGCATTTTTATTTTATGGAAAAACTAAATGGGCATTTTGGCCAACCCAATATTTCCTTTCCCCTGGGAAATGTTTTACTTTATTGTTTTATTCTACATGTTACTCATGCTTCTATTTAACATTTAGGCAACTGTGTCTAGCATTAACTTTCTCCCATCACATCGTAAATTTCTTGACATTAGGAGAAACACCTTGGCTTATGTGGCTATTCCCAATGACTCCCGCAGCAGCATGCAGGGGTGGGCAAAAGTAGGTTAATTGTGTCATTCTTTTGAGTTAATGAAGCTATTGTAGTAATCATAACTTTCATGTCTTTTTTTATACAAACAACTCTAAACCTACTTTTGCCCACCCCTGCAAAATGAATGCACAATAAATTTTGAATTCAGAATTGGCATAAGACTTAAGAAAATCACAACTTGGCAGTCAACCCTTAAATAACCAGAAGTTAATGCTCTCTAAAGCTCTAACGGACTATTAAATGATTTTATGGAAAATAAAACAAAGAATTCCTTCATTTCCAAATTGCTATTGACATGTATTAGAATTGACATTAAGGGACACAGTGCTGAGTAATACGTTTTCAGGAATTTATCATTCTCTTACCAGTTTCATTTAGCATCAGAAGGGGATTAACTAGAACATAGGACCTTTAGGTGAAGGTTAAATGGGAGATTTTCCTGATAACTAGGAAGAAACTGTGATGTAATTGAAAAAATGGATACTGGATTTAGAGTCAGAAAACAGATTTTAGGCACTGACTCCATCACTCACTTGCTATATGATCTTGAGCAATTCTTTTCTTTAGTATTAGTTTTCCCATCTGTAAAAATGGGGTAATAATGCCTGCCTTACTTTCCTGATATGGTTATAAGCATAATGTGACAAAAATTAACATAGCAGCATTCACAGTTGGCTTTGAAAAATCCTCTTATTGTTGGCCAAATTTCTCCTTTAACTCCCCCCTACACACGCACCAAAGACAGACAGAGCAAGCAGAATTCAATCTGAAAATCTGGACAGAGAAGATTGGGCATTAAATAACAGGCATCACAAAGGCATTACAGATTTTGGAAAATGGCAGGATGAAAGTGTAGGCTTTACAACAGATGGGAAACGGAAGAGGAGGCGGTCAAGTGTAAACCTCTGTGCTTAACCCAGTGTGGCATCCTGGTGTAGCATGCAGCCAGACAGGAGCAGGGGGTACCTTCTAAGGACCCTGGAAGTGTGGCAAGTGGAATAAATATTTGTTGACAGAAAATATAACTATTTATAAACCTTCGTGATTAGCCTGTCACCTGAGAGGCTTAGCAACCGTCTTACTCTAACCCAACACGACTTACCCTCGACAGACTGCGCCACAAATCATCATTCTTGGCATTTCTATAGCTGAGCTTCTTCAGGTAGTGAATGACTCCTTCCCGAAATTTCTCCTCACCTAGAAAATCCTTGAGCATATTCAAAATACAAGCTCCCTAAAGAAAAAGAAAGGAAAAGAATATATAAGGAGAAAGGTAGTGTGATATGTTTTTAAAGGAGGCTTAATTTTATAGAACATGTATACGGTCTGAAAAATGACCAGCAGGTAAAATAAAAAGTGGAACAGGTGACAGTAACCTGGCAGCACCAGCTTTACCTGCTGATGGCACAGGCCTCCTTCCATCTCTCCTGAAAGCAGAGCGCCCACCGCCCGCAGCCCTGCCTACCTTGTTGTAGGAAACCGTGTCAAACATTTCCTGTATTTGAGTAGGCGTTTCCGCTTGATTGGAGATAGGACGGGATGAATTTAATGAATCTTTTTCAATGACTTCAAAGCACTCTTGTGAAAAATAGTCATCCTAAACAGGAGAGAACAACTTTTTCAATTTCAGTTCGACACTCTCATAGCAATAGAACACATGCTAAGTTTAGTAATATATTCTTAGAAGTGAGTATTCAATCAGTATTTCTTATAATTCATCATAAGTTTCTTTCCCCTTGTATATTGCCCTTTCACCAATTCTCTCCTTCACAGAGGTATAAATCCAACATTCCTTCAGACATGTCATAAATGTTTACCAGTTGCCAAGCCTCTGGAGATAGAACTAAAACTAACAGTTTCCACTTAGTGAGCACTTGCTGTGTGCTAGGACCTTACATCCATCATCTGCTGTCCTTCCAACACCCTGAATGGGAGATGCATTATATGCATTTTACGTATGAGAATACATGAAGCTTTGGACTAATACACAGATTCAGCATATAGCAAATAGGAAGACACTGACTTTGAATCCATGTCTCTCTATTTCATACTGAACCAAATGCCTACCCCAAAGAGCCAATTAACTTTTATTAACCACCTGGATGTGGTGTTCAGACCCTCTTTTGCCTATAAAAATCCATGTTTGAAGAAATCTTCTTACACATTTTGGGGAACTGAATAATAGGCCCTTTGTAAATTCTAGAGCAAACCTGCCAACACATTGATCTTGAACTTCTAGCCTCTCCAGAAATAGGAGAAAGTAAATTCTGTTGTTTATGCTACCCAGTTTGGTATTTTATCATGGCAGGTCTGGCAAACTGATACAATTTGCTTTGTGTATCAAACAAAACACCACAGGCTCAAAAACACCATGCGGTATTGTTTTCTCTTTAGCATTCACTAAAAATTTTAGGAGTAAATTGACGAGTCCTTAGGGCATATGGTGGCACATACAAAACTATGAACTTACAAATTGTAGCTCTGGGTACGTAGCAGTAACGGAGACAAGTTCCATGTATGTTGCAAAACCCTCATTGAGCCAAATATCATCCCACCATTCCATTGTAACCAGGTTGCCAAACCACTAGAAGGTAAAAACTCAATGTTATTGAAGGTTTAAAAATATAGAAAGCTGTTAACTGTAGCAAAAAAATGTAATGGATGCTAACTTCCTTTAGTAATTAATGCCTTTCCTCTATATCTTTGCTACTCTTTTCTTTCTAGATAATTCCTTCTATTGCAGTGATTTTCAACCTTTTTCAACTCATGGCACACATAAAATAATTACTAAGGTTCTGAGGCACACCAAAAAATATATTATAATTTTTGTCAATCTGACAAAAACAATAATAGGTGTAATTTTAATTCATTCACACCAGACAGCTGTTGTTGTGTTGGCTGTTGTCGTTTTTGTGACAATCTAAGGGAAAAGAAATCAGTGCTCCTGACTGAATAGTGAGGTAGAAGTGTGTGTTGTAAAAATTCTCTCAGCCTGGGCCAGGTGGCTGACTTCATTGGAGCATTGTCTCTTATATCAAAAGGTTGCGGGCAGGTCCTTGGTCAGGGTGCATCAGGGAGGCAACTGATTGATGTCTTTCTCTCTCTCATTCTCTTCCTCTGTCTCGAAAAATCTATAAACATATCCTCGGGTGAATTAAAAAAAAAATTTCCTGTGGCATACCAGTTGGAAATCGTTCTGCGTTCCCTGCCTTCGGGTCTCACCACCATGCTTTGCCTTGCTTCGCTTTGCTTTTGCATTCCCATTGCCCACAGCTCTCCGACTTTCATTTTATCCCCTTCGAATATCTCCTAACTATTAGATTTAACATTCTGGCAGAAACTAAAACATTCTGTGGGTTTTTTTCTTTCTTGCACAACAACTATAATCTCAGTTGATCCTTGATGTATGGTTATGGTCTAAAGGAAAACATAAGCCAAACTATCCTTGGTGAAGTAACCTCTTCATACTCAGGAGCAGGTACTTAAGACAAGCACAAGAATTCACGTAGGACTTTCAGACTGTTACATAATATTACCGATGAGCACATTTTGTTGTTAATCTCTGCCTTGGCATTTCCAGGGATTAACTTGGCCACTAAAGTGAATAAAGGTATCAGGTTTTAACTATATATACATAAAATTAAAAGAATGAATAAGGATAATCTAAATAGAAATTTATCTATATTTGATCTGTAACACCAGTTTTAAATACCACTATTTTTCATGTGCTTTTATAATCCATTTATTTATTTGGACTATATGCCCAATATAGTGCGCCTAGTTTATCTATTTGATGATTGAAATCTCCAGAAGGATGGGAAACAAAGATTTTAAGATTCAGAAGAGCCTGTTACAGTTATATGAGTAGAACAGAACAGCTACATCTGTAGTTTTTAGAAAACATTCGAGTCTATTCATTTTTTGACGACCCTCAGATCATTTTGCAAGTGGGTGCCAATCTTCCCAAGGGCATCTGTGAGAAGGGACAGGAGTTGTTTCCTCAATATGAGAAGTGATGAACGTGAGAAACACGGGTTGAGCTGATTCTGATCAGTCTTCCAGTTAGCAAGAGTGGTTAGTTTATTCATTCATTCAGTGGGTATCTATTGAGAACCTATGTTCCTGGTACCATGCCATATGTTAGAAATATAAATGTATATAGTACAGCCTCTGCCTCAATACAGATGATGGAGGTCAACAAGCACACATAAATGCAATAAAGCGTTACTGGTACCATGATCAATATCTGAACAAGGGACAGAGAGGATTCCAGGAGGAAAGAATCACTTCTCCTTAGAGAGTGTGTTGATTAGTTAGGAATGACTCATTCCCCGGGTCTTGCAAGTGACCCTAAGGTATGTTGGGAGAGGTGTGTGCTCTAGGCAGATCAGCAGAAGCAAAATCTTGGAGGAGCAACACAACCTGGCGTGTTTGGGAAATGGCAGTGGCCTGGGCTGGATAAAGCTTAGGGTGTCAGTAAGTGATGAGGCTGCAGAGATGGAGAGGGGCTGTGTTGTGGGGGTTTTGTATGCCATCCTGTGGACCACTGACTCACCCAGTTGGCACTGGGAGTCTGCTAGGGTTTCAAACAGAGGAGTGACTTGGTCCTATGCAGACAAAAGAGTCAAGGCAAAAACTCCAGTGCAGCCTGCTGCTCCAGCCCTACCCTCTGCACCTCCACAAAAGGGAAGCTACTAAAGGAAGACTCAGAGGGATCCTGGAGCTTTAGAGGTAGAGCTCACCGAACATTTCCCTGCAAACACTAGGTAGAAAGATTAGGAATCCCTAGATTAAGTTAAATGCTTTAGAGCTACCAGAGACTAATAATCAAAGTCCCTAAGATGGGCCAGTGGCGAGATTCTAAATCAGAGAAAGCTGCCCACATGTTCTCATAGTAAAGTGCTGAGTATGACTCCTAAGTAATGGGGTACTTAGTTCACTGCTTAAAAAACAAAAGCAAGCCTTATTATTACTGTGATGATAAAAGATAAAGTTAAAACTTAAAAATAAGAGACATTATCAGGCTCTACATTGGCATGCTAGAATTTCTAGGGCCCTTAATAACTCACTGTGTCACCGGGGATTTTCAGAAATGAAGTAAAGTAGAAATAGTCTCTGATATATATATATATATATATATATATAGTGCTAGATTTATAGTTTCATATCTGTATGTAAGACAGAGTTGATAGGTGGGCCTTGGAAATTTTACTCGGCAAGAAATGGCAGTAGTGGTATTGGTCATTGTCGTCATTAATAACTAACATTTATTGAGTGCCTACTCTGTGACAGGAACAGACACTGATCTGTAAACCTCACAACAGTTTCAAGAAGCAGGAGCTATTATTAACTTAATTATATAGATAGGACACCGAAGTTTAGAGAGTTGGGTAATGTTTCCAGGGTCAGCAGCCTATGAGTACGTAGACTTGAGGTGCTGCATTATGGCCATGTATTCACAGGTCCCAACCAAAGGGAGATTAGTTTTGCCCTAGATTGGAATGTTACAGTACTAAGGGATATAAGAATAAATATATGTAATAGAAATCCCCTCTTGTAGGGCTTCCAATTCTGTGTTTTATGTACCTGCGTAATTCCCACCCTTCTCTACTAAGTAAGACACATTTGAAGACTTTACCTTGAAGGGTTTTAGGGAATATAGTGATCAGTTCTCCTCTGGTAAAATTTCTGTATGAGTCCCATAGGCTAGAGCTGGAGCCTTCTGCTACTTGATGTGCTGTGTTTGGTGTGATAATCCGTAAGGTCTCCTCTGGAGGTAAAGTGATATACAGGGTCTGGCAGAAGTAATGCCCGCTCAAGTGTGGCTGGTAGGGTAATAATGTGGATGCGATAGTTTATAGTTTTAATTTGAACATTTCACCTAAAATGTCATATGATGTGCTTGAGCGTGATATTGTTATGTTAAAGAATTACATGCTTATGATTTTGTAATAAAAGATTTTGTAATAAAAAATGGGTGTTATTTGTGCTGGACCCTGTATACTAATTCTATGTTGTTTCAGGAATATTGGTGGTGTTCAGTATAATGCTCTTTTGGACTAATACTAAGAAAGCATCATGAGTACCAAGTACCTGGTGTGCTAGTTCATGGGCTATGACTCTGGTGACCCACAGTTTTTCAAAAGCGGAAGAGGCCTTGGGATCAAAGAGCAGTGACGTCTCTCTATATGTGATGAGGCCCCAATTTTCCATGGCTCCAGATCCAAAGTCAGGAATGGCAATTAGATCTAAAACATAAGAACAACCACACTCGATCGTTATGTCTTCCATACCAGAAGTGGGATTTGCTTCTTCCTCAAATACATTATGATCCTTGCAGTGTATTTAGCAGACTTTCCAAAAACATCAAGAATATCTTACAATTGACATGGTGTCTTGTAGTTGCACTAAAAATAATCAGTACCCCTGTCAAGTAGAACATATTCTATTAATACAGTTTTGGTTGTAGCTGATGTAACCTATTGACATTTAACCATTTTTGTTTTTTCAAAAAGTGCTGGACTCTGAAAATACCACAGATGTATTAATGCTAAGAAAATAATTTATTTAGTATACTGAAAACTTTGAAAATAAAAGGTGTCAAATAATTTTCAATGTGTTTGAGATTCATCAAAACATATAATAACCTCATCTCTACAAAAATAGAAAGTTAAAGGATTTTAATTTCAGGAGAACATCTTTTAGGTTCAAAGTCTATAGTCAATATTGCAAATAATATTTCAGGCAATATGGCCTTGCTTATGAGTAAATATCCTTTAAGGCATGAAGGAAAAAATCTATGAGCATCAATTCTTTTTTACCTAAATTTCCTTTCAACATTGATATTTTCCCTACCTTTTAACTAAGTCTTGGTTGGGGTGGTAAAACTTTACTATCTTTAAGCAACTCAGGTATAATGTATGTTAACTTGTATCCATGTGTGTGTGTGTGTGTGTGTGTGTGTGTGTGTGTGTGTCTGTACATTCTTTGCCAGTGACTTCATGTAGGTTAGAAAATTAAAATTTCTGGCTAATATTTAATCTTTAATTTTTTTTTATTCTGCTAGGCCATTTTGGAAGAAGTACTCTTCGGCTAAAATAAAGGTAATTTTTTTTTTAAGTTTGTAATGAACCATGCTACTTGGCTTATAATTGCATTGTCTGGAATTAGTACTAGTTAATTCCAATGTAAAAATCAAATACCTATAACAAAAAACTAAACTGGCACTAATAAAGATTAGTATTTATTACCACTTCAATGTGGGAATGACTCCTTTTCTAAACTGCACTGATGATTTTCTATTAGTTGATTTCCCAAAGCCATTAGAGATAGTTATCTGCTCTATATATTCTTAAACTGCATCCTTATTTTCAGTTACTTTTAAAATATATTTCATATACGCCTCAAGGTTGCATCTTGTTGATGGCTGTTATTTGACCTTTCCTTGACTTTTGACATAGAGGACCGCAGTGGATTGTGGGTAAACTGAATTTAGTATATCTGTGCTAAGGAGTATATAGAACCAGCATTCTAATAATACAGTGACACTCAGGAACTATAGGAATAAGCTCTTGATAAAAAAAATTGTGTAGAGGTTGGGGGGAAGGGCAAGAAGGATATGATGAGTATTTCCTAACGTCCCAAAAGAAAATAAATGTTTTGTCACTGTTAGAAACTCTTAAAAAGTACTCTATGTAAGTTATAAAATTAAGTCATAGTTTTTATATTTTCTGCAACATTATAAAAATCACAAGCTATATTTTAAGATAGAAAATTAAAACCAAGATAGACTATGTGTTTTTTAACATAAAGATCTACCATCATATTCAAATGATCTATTTTCTTCAAACCTTTTTAAAATTTTTGCCACAGTCTTTCTTATCTTTCAACCTCAACTGCACTACAGATAACAAACAAAGGGACAATTTTCAGCTGCTTACATGAACCTTTGGCAACTTTTATGAAACATTGCTGGTCTTGTACAAATATGGTATAGAAAAAAAATGTGCTCCAGAAAAGTCATCCGAATTAATCCTAATATGCAATGCAGTGATTTTAATATTAAATCAATAAATGAATAAAAATGATCCACATTACCTGTGATTCTCATAAATACTTATTTTCTACACTCAAGGATCTTCTCTGAAGTATAAATTACTGCTCCTGAGCTAAGTGAACCTCTTCAGTGCTCATTTAAATCACATATAAAAGGAAACAAATTGAAGCAAATCAGATAAGCAAAAATAAAGACAATGACATGGACTTTGTACCTACCCAGTTTGGGGAGTGGATAGTTGATATCAAAGTAATTTTCATAAAAGTCAAGCAGCTTCAATGCTGCTCCCAAAGCATAATAAGTTTGACTCCCTTTCTCTGGGGATGCGTAGATGGACACCTGTGAAGTGTTGATCAGAAAAGCTAGTTTTTGAGTGATAGCTCCTTGGCACAGTACCGTTCCTAACACCCCTCACCCAAAGAAAGGCAGACCACATTTTTCAAGAAATTACTGAGATACTACTAAAACATGTTCTCAATAAGGGGTAAGATGTTCTGTAAAGTATTAAAGCAAACGCCTCTCATGAAAATTATAAAAAACCCTGCATCTTCCGTTACAATCTATTCCCCAGTCAGGGGTGTCCAACCTGTGGCCTGCAGGCCGCATGTGGCTCAGAATGGCTACGCATGCGGCCCAACACAAAATTGTGAATTTACTTTAAATATTATGAGATTTTTTTGTCATTACATGTCACAATGTATTCAATGTGTGGCCTACAGATGCCAAAAGATTGGACACCGCTGCTAGGTGTTAATTGTGAATTTCAACCTACAATATATTACGCTAGTAAGTCATGAGAGTCCACTTGAGCTCATCAGCATTATGTGCACTTGAGAACTACCCTTCCAAAATTATGACTACTAGCACAATTCAAATAAAACATAGTTTTATGAGGTGGGAAAGCCTTCAAGAACTTATTGGATACAGCCTCCCCAGCCTCCTTCCCGGTCTAGTTTACTCTAAACTAAAAAACGTTCAAATATGTTCATTGACTCTCCTTAAAGTAATCAAGCAGAAAAAATAAAGTTAGGTTTTAATTTTCTTGGGTTTCAAGTGCAGTGCTACTTTCATTTCATTATCTGCTTTCATGCTCTGAATTAACTGAAGTTCTTCAGAACTTTTATAGGAAAGATACGTTAATGGCCACCATGTTTTGATGGATTACCAGGCACTGTGTTAAAAGTTTACGTGTAAATCTAAATCCTCTCAACAGCATACGAAGTAGCTGTTATCTTCATGGAGACGAAGTAACTTGCTCCAAGCCCCCCACGGGGAATACTATAGACCTGGGATATGAATCCAAGGAAGCGGACAGCAGCCTGTCCTCTGAAGTAAAGTGCCATCTCACCTCTCACATATCTATAGCTATGCACATCCAAACCTACGTGCAGAGATGCCATGATTTGTATATATCCACATACACGTAGGTATAATACATACATAAATTGCAATAGCCATTTTATAGCTATTTTCATGGCATTATTTTATGGTTCTTTGAATACACTTTTATGTCAGTCATTTGGTTCCTCAGGGTAAGGAGTTCTTTTTTATTTTTAATGTCTTACTGATATTTGTAAAACTTTATAAAATAATTATTGGGGAGTCTAAATTTTTGCACACAATGAAGACTCTAAAAATTATGAAGACCTCTTTTCACTGAGGAAAAAAATTGGAAACAATGTGAACGTCCTGAAATAAGGTGCTGATTACAAAACCCTTAGGGTACTTCTGTGCAGTATAGTACTAAGCAATTGCTAATATAGTATTACAGAAAAATATTGCATTGCATTCAACTTTTATTGTATATTATGGTGAACACTGACTTAACACAGTTATATATTATTTTGTCAATAGTGTGTATATTTATAGTATATCTATTACTGTATGTACTCTCATATACTGACATACATATAGAAAACAGTTGGAAGGTATACACTAATATTATCAGAAATTATATTCTGGTGTTGGGATTATGAGTAATTTATTTTATTTTTATCTATATATAGTTTGTAAAATAAGCACAATATTTTGATAATAACAAAAAAAGCTTTAGAAAATAAAAGCTCATTGCCCTCAGGACACTATTCAGTGTTGTGTATGAAATTGGCTCTCAATCTCACCTTGACCCCTGATGAGCTTGTCCCACTCACAGAATGGAAATCACAAACTATGTAGGCTACAAGGTATGTACTCATTTTTACAGTCGTTTCAAAATGATCTTCCAAGAGGCCTCCTTCAAGTTCAATTGTCTTAACCTGTAGGAAGGAAAAGAGTGTCTGAAAGCTGGAGCAGGTTACAGCAGCGCCTGTGACGTAAGCTAGGTAAGGCAAGGGAAAGTCCGACACTGAGGGACACTTGACGCCCTTATAGGAGACCAGAGGCCTCTCACAACATCCTGTGGCCTTGTCTCCCTTTATATTTCTTATCCCTGGATGTTCCTGAAGATGCAATGTACCATTTTTGGAATCTCAAAGTGTGTATCAATCTTATTTTGTTGATTGAAAGCATAAAAAAAACTTAGATGCTTCCACTTTCTTGAAATGCAGTAATCTCCAAACTGGCATTAATTTAAGTTCTGCACTTCTAAGGAAAAATCCGAAAGAATGGCTTCTTTCCTTTTGTTACATAATAAATACATCTCTGTTGCAGAAGGAGAGGGAGGCAAAACTGTGCTGGATGCTTTGCATTACTGTGTGAGGTAGGTGTTATTTCCCAGGTGAAGAAACGGTCTCCGAAATGTTAACTGATTGCCCAGGATCACACGGCAAGTTCCACAGCAAGACTAAAATGTGGATGTGACCGTGTGACTGCAAAGACATTGCTCATTCTTTCACTCACTGTGTGACACTCACTGTGTGACAGCTTTAGTCATCGTCTTATTTTTATCTTTGCCTTATTGATTTCACAGTGAAAGGAGTCAGGCCAAGGAGGTCATTAGTAATTTAAGCTTCTTCCTATGTACTGATGAAGCAAAAGTTTTAGGCCTACAGACTGCTCAGCTGCAGCTGTCAAATTCCCTGAATAATTACTGAATTCTATCTTTATTTGCTCTGCAGAGCTTGTCCCAGAGATGATCTCCAATATGGTACAATACCCCTAAATACCGAGTGGATCAGACTCAGCAATTTGAAAATACCACTTTCTTCAAACTGATAATAACTCTCGGGCTAGTTTTCTCCCCTCCCCTCCACCCCCCCTACCCCCCATCCCACCCCTTTCAAGGTGTCAGGCTTGTGGCAGTTCTAACCAGGGCTTATTGAACATGTTTTATGTGTTTGGTTAAGAGTGCAGTTTGTTTTGGCAAGAGACAATAGCTTGAAATACTACCATAAACTGCCTGGCCTACTTCAATGACAAATGTCTGTTGCTATTCTACAGAATTTAATTCTATAGATTTCTGTCAACAAATTCAATTCCTAAGTTCCAGTGAAGCAGAAGACACTGACCAAATACTCTAAGAAAGCAGTTTATACAGGGCAAATTAATTTTGCCCAACAACAATCTCTTCTTCTATGAGTCTGATCCAACCAGAGCTCTGTGGGTACATACTCCTAGCAGAAGGGACAGTTATGGTGGGGACCAGGGAGAAGATGTGGACCATGGTCTTCTGACCAAATTCAGCAACAAAATCATTTTAGCGCCATGTGTGGAGTGAAAAGCGGGGGAGGCCAGACTGCGGTTCGATGGGGAAATGAGAGTCTGAGACACTAGACAACTGGTGGCAGAGATTTTTGGGAGACAGACGGGCATTCCCTGTGATTTTTGAGCCCAGGTAAAGATGTAGTCCATGGAGGCCGAGTTTTGTTCAGGCACCTGGAGTGACCCATGAACACTGCCTCAAGTGGAAGTGTGTGGGGTGTCAGCGCAAGTCCGTCTGGGATGGCGACGTGAGCTCCAAGTACAAGAGACTTACTGCGAGACTCTTTTCTCAATACTGGCAGGACTCTATTTGCATAGCAAGTGTTGCCAGCAGGTGTGTGTTCCTTTAAAGAGTGAAGTGCACAAAGAAATGCCCAAAGATGTGCTGTCTCTACCAGTGCCAGGCTGACCACCTCATTTCTCCTAAACCTTGTACTCTTAACTAAACAAACTGAGAACTTAGTTTGTGTTGTCGTTTCCCACCAGGCCATAATACATCTTAAGTGCTGCGACCAATATTATCCAGAGAGTAAGACTGTAGCATTACTTCAGTTCCCTTTTTTTTGGGGGGGGGGATACCCATGAAAGCCTGGGTTGGACAGGTAGATGAGAAGCAGAATGTTAAGCCAATATTTGCTGAAAACAGCGTGATCCAGGGAACTAGCCAGGTCAACTGAGGCAATGCAAAGATTCAAGAATTGTGTAAAATATTTTCAAAGTGTTCACCTATTTTTCTTAAATGTGAGAAGTTACCGGAGGTTTCTAAAAATATAAAATTTAAACTCTAATATAACAAAATGGTAATTTATGTTTGCATCACACTTTAATTAAAAGGCTTTATGAACTGTATTTTTACTTTAGCCTCCATGATTATTCCTATGAAAAAGTCTATTCATAAAAAGCTGTCAGGCAAGAGATAGAACTACACTTTGCAAAGTGGATTTGGATTTCCAGCAGCAGATCATTTCTACCTGAAAAATGAGAGGGCTACTTAAATCGCATTTACAGCCTGGGAAAAACCACACGATGGTTTGGTAAAGGATTGTTGTCACTGTTCCCTTGATCTGCTCTGCCAGCATTTCAGATCAGATACCTTTCCCAACGTTAAACAGAAATCTGGGAAATTCATTGTCTAGTTTATCAACTCCTTTCTCCCCTTCACCCACGGAAGCCAGTGACTGTTCAGGACGAGAGGAAAGGGGGCGGGGCCCCTTGCAGGGAGCGGATGACTCAGCTGCTCTCTGTGCTGCCCTCCGGCTGCAGCACTGTCAGGACAGCTTCCACTTTGTCCTACTTCCCAAGTAGTGATGAGGAAACGTTCTACATTGTGTTCAATGACACAAGTGGCCAGCGTAGCGTTAGGGAGGAATATCAGATGAGGTTCAGGGTCCACTCTGTCTTTCAGAGTCTCTGCATTTTAAGTACAAATATGAGCCAAGTAAAAGTGTTCAAAGGTCTCTTTCCATTAAAAAAATGTATAACCATGATAAATAATTTTCATAAAAAATTTTAAGAGCTACCCATGGGACTTAAAAAGTGAACAAAGATTCCTAAGTTCCAGCACAGAAGACTAGATGAGACCATTCAGGGTGGGGCCCAGGCAGGGGTCTCTAGATCCTTAGGCTCCATGTGTGGGCCCTGGACCAGCAGCAATGGCATCCATCACCTGGGGGCTTGTTAAAATGACAGAATTTGGGGCCTCACCCTGAGACCGACTGAGTCAGGATTTGAATTTTAGCAAGATCCTCAGATGATTCATGTGAATGTTAAAGTCAGAGAAGTACTGTCCTACATGATTGTGACCTTCATCTCTGGCCCAGTAACACTGATCTAAAAGAACAATGTTGCCATATGAACACAAAGAAACTGTAAATCATTTTGTTTTGTTTTTTAAAAAGTTTCTGATATAACAATGCCCCAAACAAAATGATTTTAAAATCTAGAAGGATTGGTGTTATCAAGTAATATGTAGCGATAAAACAAATTAATGACTTAAGCCTCTAAAACAAAGGAAATATTTTAAAAAGCAACACAACAAAGATAAAGGCTCAACTTGAGAACAATTACCCAGTATTTCTGAAAGTGGCACTACCTTTGGCATGTTGGACAGTGCAATGTGTCTGCTCTCTCTTCTTATCTTGATTGAAAAGTTGGCTTTGAATAATGGTTCATCAAAGCAAGGGAAAGCCATTCGTGCCTTGGTTGGCTCAAAATCTGTTACTGCAATTGTCCTGTGGAAAGAACCACCCCAGCCAGAACACATAAGTGAAACCATGAAAAAAATGAATTTGTACCTTCAAAACACAGCTTACCATTCCTGGAGGTGACATATGTGATTTCTCAAACTATAATCTTAGAGAATCCAGGTTTTTGAAATAAACTAGGGTAAATTTTAGTTTAGTAGCTGCCAGTCGTGAGTAATGCACATGCTGGGCACTCTACTTACACAATCCCCTTCATTCTCCTAGCAGACCAGGTCATTAAGGCTCAGAGAATTAGAGTGACCTTACCATGATCCCGAGCTAGTAAATGGCTGACATAGGCATGTCTAGTCAATTTGAGGTCAACACTGACTAGGAAATTAGTAGGTCAGTATCATCTCTAAACCTGTGGAAATCTCAATCAGACATATGAATAATTGCGGGTTGGGTCTTAGGATATGTTCCCCAGAAGCAGATGCTGATGTATTAAGAATCTGCTGCCAGGAGAAAAGGGAGTGAGGGAAGCAGGATGGGGAAGAGGAAGAAGTCAGGCCAGGTCCCAGCTTCTGCCTGATCCCTAGGAGCTCTGGAATGGAAGCTCCACCTTCAAGTTTCCCCTGCTGCAGGCAAGGAGCTGGGCTTCCATGTATCTCTCCCATAATTGGCTGAGGGTCTCCATGGGGGACCTAAGGCCCCAGGTACTTCTAGCTCCTTCTGCTTGCTGGCAAAGCAGCTCCAGTCTTCAGACTGTAACAGGCAGACAAATCTCTACATCAACTCACTTTGATAAGGCCTGAAATCCTATAATTCAGACTGGAAAAGAGAAACTATCAGGAAAATCATAATAAGGGTCAGAAATAGCTTGCAGCTAATTATGGGAGGCATGCTGGAAGTCCTCCAGCTCTTACTCCAAAAACTTTTCCTCTGTGTTCCAAAATGACATTCTTAAAAAGTATTTCCTTTGGGTAGGTAGATCCTTTGTCACTTGAAAAAAATTGAGAAAAGCCATCACAGGTCACATGGTGCCTTAGTGAAAAGAAATTGATAGGTTTTGTATCCAGTACTATGCTGGACCTGGGAACAGGCCCTTAAGAATTGAGGCTGCATTTGGGAGTGGGGAGGAAACCTCCCCAAGTGGGAGGGGGAAAGAGACCGGCAAGGGGAAGGGCTGTCCTAAGTGGACCTCTGGGGCTGTGGGGTGGGTGTAGGAGCCTCCAGAGGCAGGGAGTACCTAAGGTGGAAAAGGGAAGATGCTGCTAATGTTGCATACTAATGCCTATTCCCCTTCTTCAGTTCCAACAAGATCCAGGTTTTGTTCAGGAAGGCAATGTATCCTTTACACTCCTGTGTAACTTGGTAGGCACATGACTCGTGGCCTAGTTGAAGTCACTGGGTGGGAAAGCTTTGCGAAAAGAGTCAGACTCAGGTGAAATGTTTCTTTTTGCCTTCTTCTCTCCCCCATTGTCCCCTTTCTTCCTGCCTGGAATGTGGACTTGATGCCTCGAGGTGCACGTATCATCTTGTATTAGAAAGAAAGTCGTATATGCCAAGGGTGGCTGAGCAGAAAGATAAAAGTCTGGGTCCTGGGTAACACTGAGAAGCACTGAAGCAAGCCTGAACTGCCCTACTGATGCGCTTCTTTTCTCAAGTGAAAATCAAGCCCCTATGTGTGAAGCCACTGCAACTTGGGTTTCTCTCACTGGCAATTGCACACAACTGATGAAAGGTGATAGAACGCTGAAACCAGGTTCCTTTTCCCTCCCAGATGGACCCCAGCTCTGAACAACCAAATTATCCTCCCTTTCTCCTAACTCACCTAACCAATATGTCTGCAAATTCTGTCTGTTTTACCCTCCAAAAGCAATGTCAAGTTTAATCGTTTATTCCATAAGGCACCACCACTGGCCTGGCTCCAAGCCACCGTTCCTTGCCTGAACTACTGCAATGTCCTCCAAAATGATCACTCTTCTACTTTTTCCTCTCTGTGATGAGCCCTCAACATACACCTGACCTTCACAGGCATAGATCAGATCAGAGCCCTCTAATGGCTTCCCATCGCACCGTGTAAAAGCCTGAACTCCTTACAAGAGTGATCTGACCCTTTCCACTCTACTGCTCTTGCTTGCTCGAGCTCTTTAAGCCACACTGGCCCTTTCTCAGTCACTCCCAACCGACAGGCTTTGCACTCGCTGCTCTCTTTGCTGGGAGCACTTTGCCCTAATACATCCTCATGACTGTGTCCTTTTAAAAAAATTGTCAGGTCTCAGTTTAAATGCACCTCCTTGACAAGGACTTCCCTGACCACTCAGCTAAATTAGACCCAAACCCAGCTACAGTTACTCTCTATTACAGCACCTTGTTTTATCTCCTTCAAAACACTTATCATTTACCTTGTCCATATCTCACCACTACACACTCAGAGTCTAGCACAGTGCCAGGCATGAGGCGTGCACCCAATACACATGAGCTGATTGAATAAACAGTTTTTCTCAGTTCTCCAAACAGACTTGCTCCTGCCTCCTGGATTTGAGTCATGCTGTTTCCTGGGCAATCTCTATACTTTTGTTTCCTCTTTATCCAAATCCCACTTACATTCCCTTCTGGTCCCAGATCAAGGCTCACCTCCTTTGAGAAGCCTTCCCTATGTCAGCCCTCTCTGTACTGACCATGCTTTCCTGTAGCACATAAACATATCTGTCTTATCACAGTCACGCGGGCCTCTATTCCCAGTTATTCTTCTTCCATCTGTTTATGCCTCATCATTCTTTCTTCCCAGCTTTCCTGCAATTTCCATAAGAAATGACAGAGCTTCTCCTTCTTCCTAGTTTCCCACAGTGTATTGGGCTTTTCATAAATGATTGCTGAAGCATGCTCCTGGCGAAGAGATGTAACACATAAGGAAAGTATCACAAGAGACTGTAAACATCTGGAGCAACGTCTTACCTTGTTTCACCACCAGAAGTTCTGTACGTGCTTTTATAAAACCCTGCAAAACCATCAGCTAACATGGCCTGAAAATCAATAGCCACATAGTATCTCAGGTCAGCCTTAAGTTTCTCTGGAACCAGCAGAGCAATTTGTTGATGAGCAGGATAACTCAAAACATTCAGCCTTTTCCCTGGTTTCCTGTATCTCAAATCTTCCTCCGAATGAAGGGTGACATTCATGATTTCAAGATCTTTGCTGTGTAAGATGATAAATTGGGTGTCATCTCTGACTAAGACTTCAATCTGCTCAGATGCAGCAAAGTCCAGGGAGGTAAGATTTGGATGCACAGAAAGGTCATAGTGGAGGGGGGTGACCACGCTGGGGAGCCTAAGCTCACGCCAAGGAAATGGTTCCCCGTTGGTGGCTACTGGGAAAGCCCCAGCATCCTTATTGAACTGATCACTAGACAGCACTGAGAACTGAGAACAAAAACATATTTTGGGTAGGAGGATTGCTGCATAATAAAATCCTATGTAACTTTTAAATATTAGTTTTCTGTGTGAATTAGCCATTGCACACAAATGAGCACTAAATCTATTCCCTAGAAGACGAGTCACTCTCCAGGCTAAATCTCATAGATCTTCATAGCACTGTGTCGGCTCCACTCATGTCGCTCAGGGTCTGAACAGTGTTTTAATAAGTTGATTTAATCTAGAAGAAAAAAATTTAGCATGAAGCAAAGATTTAAATTCATAAATAAGCCTTAAAAATAAAAGAACATGTGTGAATGAGGAAAGCCTGCGCTGTCAGAATCAAGCCAAATATCTACAACATAAAGAAGAAATTGAGCTATCATCTGGTCATTATAAATACACATTTTTTAGAGCTCACATGAGAAGACTCTGCCTTAAAATTGCATGGATCGAATCCCTTCTGCATTTCTGTGCAATGAGCAGAAGGCAGGTGTGTAAAAGCATTGCATGCTGAACGTTTCTAACAGTTGGCTACATCATTCTGAGAGTCCCCTGGAGACCTAAAAGTGAATTGCACAGGTGTCTCTATTTTTGTCTTCCTAAGTCACAGAAAATATATTCTTTGGATACCAGATATTATTATTAATGGCACTGAACTTTACTTCTTTCAATAAATAACACACCTGAATGGCTTTGTTCTATGGCTGTTGGGATAAAGGATGCAGGTCAAGCTAGATGCTTACACTCAGATAACTTCCAATATATCAAAAGCTATGGAAATAAAATTTGAGTTTATAATATTCTAACTGACTATTTTCAAAATTGCTTTGGTGCTCTTCATCTTAGGCACCTCTGAAAACACAAATTAAACTGAATTCACTGCCTCTGTAAATAGAACTAAGATAGTTTATTCTTATTGGAAGGGTAAAGCTACCACACATCTAAAATTAGGACAATATAGGTAAGTCAATTCTGACTCCTGCCCTGCTCCAACTTAAATCCATGAATGTGGTCCATTCCTTTTCTTTTTTATCATTAACAAGTTCTTTAGAAGTAATTATCTAAACCATGACTTCAATTCTTCAATTTATACTATTAATGCAGATCAACAGGTATTGTTAAAAGAACGAAGACAAAAAAGAATAAAATAATGGTTAAATTATTTTTTAAACAAGTATTAAATTATAGTTACCAAATCTCAATGTTCTAGGAACCTCTGATACATAAAACCAAAACTGGCCTATTACATTTCATTGAATTTCTGATGACTTTAAAAATGAAATTGTTCATTTGTTAGGTCCTGGGTTTGGGAATCAGGATGTCTAGATTCTAATATTAGCTCTGCCACTTTTACCTGTATGATCTGGGGCAACTTTCTGATTTTCTGAGCATTAGTTTCCTCACCTGTAATGTAATGTAATAATTATACCATCCTCACGATGCAAGGGTTAAATTAAATAACTTGTGTGAAGAATTTGGCACAGCACAGCAGCTAGCATACAGGAAGCATGTAATGAATGTTAAATGTTAAATTATTAATGTGTTTTTCATAACTTGAATTATCTGACCTAAATTAGGAAGAGATCTGCCTCAGCTTATAGCAGACTCACTGCCAGAAAGATGTATTTTTTGGTAAGAGTGGAGAGAAAGGCCTTGATATTTACTCATGTAACCTTTAACTTCAGAACTGGTGAAGACTTTAAATGCTAGCTAGTACCTTCCCAGATAAAGAAACTGAGGGAGAGTGACTTTTCTAAAATCACAAAGAAAGTTTAACAATCACACAAGGCAGAAACACAGCTCTTTGACCTTGATCTCACAGACTTTTCCATTGGGTTGCACTGTACCATCAATAGCATTTCAGTGAACAAATCATCCTGGGATTGGAGACACAAGCGTTGCAACAAACGTTTGGGAAAGGTGGAAAGAGAGTGAGTCAGGCGCAACCCCAGTCGCTCAGCACACACTTCCCCCACAGCGGTGTCAGATTCACCCTCTTTCCCAGAGCCTCACTTTCGTTACAAGACCTCCTCAATACAGCAGTTTTATACCTTCAATACTGGCCATCAGTCTCACTGAAAAATTCTGATTTAAAGACAAATTTAAGAGAAATGTTAATGTGTTACCTTAATCCACGCTGTTGCAGATTTGAATGGAGGGGAATTTATTTTTGCTTTCACTTTCTATTTGATAAAACTCAAACTTTGCCTACTTCCTGATTGCAGCACTAGCTGGCTCATTGTCATGTAGCTATAAATGGGGCTTAGCACAGAAACTTTAGTTCAAAAGGAATTGACAAGTGGCTTCAGAGCAAAAGCCATAACGCAGCAAGTCAGGGTAGCCCCCAGCCTTTCCATGGCCGGGCTCCCTGCGTTTATCTTCTCCATCCCCTATGCCCACATGCAAAGCCGTCAGGGCTAGCTTGTGTGCGTGTGTGTGAATGCCAAGTTACTTTAAGACATGATCTTGAATTCCTGTGCTGCGTCCTTATTGCTGTGAAATCTGACTTCTGCCTATCCCCTGTTGAAAAGGTAACTTCAAGCCTACCAATGACCTCATAGTCAGCTTCTGTGGCCTTTATCAGAGGAGATTGTCCTGAGATTTTCCGTGCCTATAACCTCTTAGACATTCAGGGATTGTGCCTTACCCTTCTCTCTCCAGTTTTCCTTGCCTGCCAGGTTGAGTCTCTTCTTCACCACCCTGAATATGGGGCCTCTACCTCTATCCTCTACTCTTTTCTCTCTGTATTCTTTCCCTCAGAGAATATGTTTAAATGCAGATGTTTCTCATGTATCTTCACTCATCCCACATTTCTCATCCCCAGCCTTTTCTCCCAGGGTCCCGCTGGTGCAGTTCCAGCAGCCCGCTGGATTGTCTTTACAAGGATGTGCTGCCAGCAACTCAGACAGTGCCTTCTTTCCCCCGGTTGGTGCCTTTTGCTTTAACAGGTGCTTCAAGCCTTCCTCCATGATCTATGATTGGACCATATAATTATTTTAATTCTGCCCCTCTCCAGTTTATTACCAAGTCCTGTTGAATCTTCCTTTTTAATTTTGTATCTGACTTTCAAAAGTAATTAACACAATCCAGGTCCCTGTTACTGCTGACAATGGCCTTCAGACAAGCCTTGCTGCCTTCCCCAGGGCCTGATCCTGCCGTCCACTTGTACAGTGCCAGCAGATCCATCCTTTCCCCTACTTCTTGATCATGCTATCCTCCTTCTCAAAAACCTTTCTGAGGTTTTCCTCTGTTTACATAGAGAGGTAGGACCCCAGGTGGAGACCACGGGTGGCCAACTGGTAGCATATGAGCCACCTGGATTCTCTCATGCTCTGTCTAGTTATTTTGTGTAGATCCTAGTTCATGAAAGGGCAGTGCACCCACATGTGTGTTCTTGTCGAGTGAAATACAATGACCTTGGCTCTTACAGACCCTCTTTCAAACACTGGTGTTATGTGCTTCATTCTGCTCTGCATTTGAGTTCGCAACCAACCTGGGCTTTGGCCCAATGTTCAAAGGCTGCCATGATCAGATCCTAGTTAACTTTCAAGCTTTAATTCCTTTTCTATTTTTCTATTTTATCATTTCAAACTGGATGAGCAATTTGATAAAGTAGAATGAGTAATGAGGAAGGAACTTCCACCTAGGGCCAGGGGCACCGGGCCAGTGAGGTCCCTGAGAGTGGCATTTTGTGAAGCTAGAGGAGCATCACGGGGTGGGCGGGAAGTAGGAGCATGGGGGAAACAGGACAACGAAGAGTACGTCAATTCTCAGAAATCTAATTCTGCAGCAGGGTGGGGAAGAGTAGGGCAAGTGTAGGAAGCTGCTGGTGGTAGTTCTGCAACATTCCTTTTCCCAGGACACATCCCAGTTGTGTGTTTGTGAGTTCTCAGAACTCTCCCCTGTCCCCTGGAGCAGAAGTGATGATGGAGCACGAGGAGACAGGGTGATCACATTAAGTTACGGAATCCTAGAGGAGAAATTTGACTAGAATCCCCATGACTTCATAGCTCATTATTTAAAACTATTTCTCACGAAAGGGGTTCCTAATTTTTCATCTTGATAGGAGAATAAGCTTTGGGATGTTTGTTGCTTAGGGAGTTTACATGTCTCACTCTTTCACTTCCTCCTTCTGAGCCATCTCCTGCTCAGAGAAACTCCCTTACTGGCTGTATCTACAGCAGTAGCGCTCCTGCTAAATCCCCCTCAGCCACCACCCAGTGTCTATCTCTTTAGCCTCTTGTTTTTTTTTTTCTTTTTAGTATTTATCAGTTCCGGAAAATTCACTATGTGTGTCTTTATTTATCTACCTCCCCGCTAGAACAGACGCTCCTCGCTGGCATGGTGTTAGTCTGCTTTGCTCAGCACTGAATGCCCAGGGCCTAGAGGGAGGCCAGCATTTGAGTGACTCACAATAAGTGTGTGCTGAACGGGGAAGGCATTGTTAATATTTTTAGTTCTTTCTTTTTCTCTTTTCAGATTGCCCCGCACTTGCTCCGCAATTCAAGCTCATCAGGGAAACTTCCATTTCCTGGTGAGCCAGGCTTTCCTCATCTTTACTGAGGCTGCCACTCTACATGCAGTAACATTTCTCTCAGTGTCTCCTGCATAAACCTATCACAAGGCAAATGTCACCTCCAGAAAGCCATCTTGGAAATGACACATGCTTCCTTTCCAGTCCCTAACCACAGGCATTTGTTTAGTCAGTTCTGCTGGCCCTTATTTTATGCTAATATGTTTGTGCTTCATATTTTCCCTTAAATTATCAACTCCTGAAGGCGAGGGGCCACGCAATGCCTCCACCTCTTTCCAGCACCTCTCAGAGTGTTGTGCACCTCAGAGGCCCTGAGCATGCAGATGAGAATGAATGAGTTAAAAAGAATTTCCAAAGGGTTGAAACTAACTAGTTTGTAAAAATGTTCATAGATTTTTACTAATATTTAATGACAATCTTTCTAGAATATATTACAAATATTTCCATCCCCTTAGGGTGTTCTCAACACATTTAAATCTTAATAATTCAAGGTTTAAGATATTATTATTATTATCATCATCATGATCTGGACCTATAATCAAGAGAATTGAATTAAAATGAACTCCTCAAAACAGGTCACTTCTTCATTTGCAAATAAGAAGCAATAATTCTTTCCTTAATTATTTCAGAGGATTATTGTCAACCTTGGAATGAATTTGAGATGATACATATGTGAAAACAGTTCACAAATGTTTTATGAATTTTTAAACTTATTTACATGCATCAGTTACTTTTATATTAATAATCATCAGTGGTTATACCATGTTTGATGAAGTGCTGCTGTTGAGGCAAGTGAGCTAAAAAATAAAACCTTGTGGCTGTGTATTTTTAATCCTTGCGGGTACTATACAAAGTTTATTCCAATTTCTCTATTATTATCAAATCTTGACTTATTTTCTATTGTTATCTTAGCTATTCCCCACCTCCCCTCAGGCCTGTTTTATGATTGTTCCTCTTACAATGCTGCAAGCTGACAAATTAGCAAATGAAGCTAGTTAGACGTCATTTCAGGCCTCAGATGGCTTAAAAACTATTTCCTAGTGCTGCTTGTGGCAGTAGTGATGCAGGTGGTGACATTTCAGGATAAAGAAAATGATAAACAGCCCTCTGACAAACGAAAGGTTACTGAATCTCCTCCCGTTTTACTGTTGAATTTCTCCTCTTAACAAGCCACAGCTCGGCCTTTGTCCCTGCTAGATCCTAACACAGAACAGTCAGCTTGCTTACAGTTTTAAAAACCACTTCATCTTCTCGGTCTTCCACTTCTTTTGAAAAGACTCTCAAAAAGTCTGTCGACAGTACTTCACAGAATTATTGCTCTGCCTCTGTGCATTTTCAAATAACATAGTGGCAGAGTCCATAATATGGTTTTTAAAGTTTTAATTTAAAAAAAGAAAGTTTCTCATACTACAAACCTAGCGTCTCTGAAAAATATGAGGGTGGGGATTCACCTAAAAAATGTTTTCTGTAGCTTCTTTTAAACTCATTCATTTTCAAAAGAAAATTAAAACAGCATATCAGATTTTTAAGTCAGTAACTTCCACAACATTTACTAAAAATGAAAGCAGAAGAACATCACAACGAAACATTTTACACTGTTAACCTAGAACAGAATATTAATTAAATCTAACATTAGACATTTGAAATTGTACTATATTTAAAATTTTTCTTTAATAGCCCAGTGAGAAATTCTGGTGCTTCTCTCACTTTTCCAATGAAAGATCACATAAATAACTCATGAAATATTTTCAAACAGGAAAAGTGATTACAAAATAAATAAAAATGATTCAGACCTCATTAAATACTGTATTTTGAAGGGAAATTTTTATGCTTCCAACTGATTAAGCCAATCCAGTGTTACTTGGCTTCCCACTACTTAAAGACTTAGCTTAAAAATCTGTTAGAATTTCCGCTCTGGTCAAGATAGAGTGAGGGCTGAGATTTATCCTTTCACTTGCCACAACCACAAAAATGGACAAAAGACAGTGGCAAAACAATGAAAGTTAGGCAACTAAAGGCAGTGATTACCAAAGAGAAAATATGTTCAATAAGCTAATCCCCAACTCTTACCTAAGAGGAACTAGGGACTTTCTGTTTCTACTGATGTCCCTTGTTTGTAGGACCATGAAGCCGATACTGGGTATAGAAGGAATCAGTACAGAACAGGGGACAGTGGGTATGTATATTTTTCAAACAGTTACCAACTGGAGAAGCCATGGAATATGATCTTAAGGCCATTTGTATGCATTTTAACACTTACCTTTCTAAATTTCACTGAAATTAGCAAGATAGATTGGCCACCCTGCCCTCAGAGCAAAACAACTTTGAATAACTTCGATTAAGGATTTTAAATTCCACATCACTGTCGTCTGGTGGCCAAACAATAAATTCTCTTGAGAGGAGAGCAAAAGTAGCAGGAGCTTCATCTAGTGGTGACAAGGTTAACTGCAGAGAGTCATTTGTCAGCACCAACCCTTTAGGCAAACACTCGGCCCGTGGCAAATGATCCAGTCCTAAAAGCAATTAGATGTGTTCACGTAATAACAACCCAGACCTAAGATAATCAATTTTATAGGTAGCCTTATATTTCTGATACATGCAATTGAGCGGTCACAGCTCATGAGATTCCACTACTAAATCTAATCTGGATGCTTCAAATGCTTTGGAAGTATAGCCTTCGTTATCTCAGGGGGGACATTAGCAATGGAGGAATTGGCCTTCCCCCCAAACTTGTCTTGTCTAATTGCTTTAAAGTTAGTCAGATTTTTTAAATAGAAAATTTTTCACAAGATGCTGACTTTGAGTGAATTTTTGGTGTCTGTAAGATTATTTAGAGACCCTTTCTTATTGTTTGAATAAGAATGTCACTTGTTTAGGAGGTAAAAGGGAAATTGAGGAGGTTGCATATCAGTTCAAGGGGAAAAACCCGAGCATTCTGGAAGGGACAAGACCTCTGTCATGCAAATTGCACCGGCTAATTATTGACTAAAAGACCTTAGAAAGAATTCCAGAGAGAGCACAAAGGTAAAAAAAATAAAATAAAATTTTAGCTTTAATCCAGGATTTGTTCTTCATTTTTATAGCTTTCTGCTCAATTCTGAAATGTCTTTCAAATTACCTTAGATTTGCATGTATCTATCAATAAGATTTCCATTGAACATATGCATATTTATGTAAATTGAACCTCTGAAAAGAAAATATTTATAATTTAGCCTACACCTAAGGAAGTCACTTTGAAAAAAAAAATAGTATTTTACTCTTGTTCAACCCATCAGAACTTTCCATTAATCTAAGGAAATGACAACTGAACTTGCATCTTTTTTTTAAGTATATTTTACTGATTATGTTACTACAGTTGTTCCATTTTTTTTCTTCCCTTTATCCTCCTCTGCCCTGCACACCCCCTCCCACCAGCATCCCCCCCTTAGTTCATGTCCATGGGACATATATGTAAGTTCTTTGGCTTCTCCATTTCCTACACTATTTTTAACCTCCCCCTGTCTATTTAGTACCTACCAATTATCCTTCTTATTTCCTGTACCTTGCATCTTTAGAGACCCAAATCCATAGTATCAGATACAATACAGTTGACCGAAAAGCAGAATTCCTTTTCCAAGTACTATATCCCCTTCAAAGCAAGAGGGTTTATATATCTCTTTTATTTATGCATTCTCTTTCCTTGTTCTTTTTTCTGCTTGCCTTTTTTTCATTTACAGTTTACATATAATATTTTATTGGTTTTGACTGTACAACATAGTGATTAGACATGTGCCTTGTTCTTTATAAGCCAAGTAAAAGAATAGTAAGAATGAATAGATTAATATTAAAGGGTCTCCATATTTTTCAAAGTTAGAATTCAAGTATTTCTGACTAACACTGAACATTCTAAAAATGCTGCCCACAATTTTTAATTTAATGGGTGAATTCCAAACCAGATGTTTGATCTCCCATGATCAATTCCTTTCTTTTCTTTTTATTTGATCTTTATTGTATTTTCTCCATTACCATTTAGTTTCCTTATATCCCTGCCCCCCAGCAATCACCACACTGTTGTCCATGTCCACAAGTCCTTCTTCCTTTTTCTCAATCCCTCCACCCCCTAACCTCCCTCCCCCACTATCTGTCACCCTGTTCTCCATCTATGAGTCTGTCCTCATTTTCCTTGTTAGTTCAGTTTGTTCATTAGATTCCACATATGAGTGAAATCATATGGTATTTGTCTTTCTCTGACTGGCTTATTTCACTAAGCATATAATGCTCTCCAGGTCCATCTGCACTGTTGCAAAGGGTAAAATTTTCTTTTTCATGACTGAGTAGTATTCTATTGTGTAAATGTCCCATAGTTGTTTTATTCACTCATCTGCTAATGTACACTTGGGCTGCTTCCATATCTTGGAGATTGTAAATAATGCTGCAATGAACATAGGGGTGCTTATGTTCTTTTGAATTAGCATTTCAGGCTCCCTTGTATATATTCTCAGAAGTGGGATCACTGTGTCAAAAAGAAAAAGATAATTTTCTTTCTTTGTAGTATCTTCATCTGGTTTTGGAATTAGGATAATGCTGGCCTCATAAAATGAGTTTGGGAGCTTTTCCTCCTCTGAATTTTATGAGATAGTTTGAGAAGGAGAGATGTTAGTTTTTCTCGGAATGTTTGGTAAAATTCACCTGTTAAGCCATTCAGTTCAAAACTTTTGTGTATTGGGATTTTTTTGATAACTACTTTTAATTTCACTGGGTGTAGTCTGTCTATTCAGATTCTCTGATTCTTTTTGATTTTGTTTTGGAAGATTGTATGTTTCTAGGAATTTATCCATTTCATCCAGGTTGTCCAGCGTGTTGGCATAGAGTTGTTGATAATATTTTCTTACACTCCTATGTATTTCTTTGTGTCAGTTGTTCTTTCTCTTTTTTCAATTTTGATTTTATTTATTTAGGTCTTCTCAATTTTTTTCTTGATGAGTCTGACTAGAGGTTTGTTAATCTTGTTTATCTTTTCAAAGAACCAGCTCTTAGATTCATTGATCTTTTGTATGATTTTTTGGACTCTATTTCATTTACTTCCTTGCTCTCATTGTTGACTCATTCATTTTTTAATAATATGTTATTTAGCTTCCATGTGTTTGTGTGCTTTTCAGTGTTCTTCTTGTGATTGATTTTTAGGTTCATAGTGTTGTAGTCAGAGAAGATGCTTAATATGATTTCAATCTTCTTAAATTTATTGAGACTTGTTCTGTGTCCTAACATGAATACAGATTGATCTATCCTAGAAAACGTTCCATGTGCACTTGGAAAGTATGTGTATTCTGCTGCTTTGCAGTTAAATACTCTAAAGATATGAATTAAGTCCCTTTGATCTAGTGTGTCATTTCAGGCTGCTGTCTCCTTGTTGATTTTCTGTCTGAAAGATCTACCCATTGAAGTCAATGGGATGTTAAAATCCCCAACTATGACTCTATTTTTGTTGATCTCTCCCTTTATATCCATCCAGATTTGCTTCACATATTTAGGTGATCCTATGTCAGGTACATAAATGTTTACTAGAGTTATATCCTCTTGTTGGACTGTTTCCTTTATCATTATGTAGTGTCCTTCTTTCTCTCTTACTATAGCCTTGGTTTTAAAGTCTATTTTGTCAGATATAAGTACTGCTACTTCAGCTTTTTTTTTCTTTCCATTTGCATGAAATATCTTTTTCTGTTCCTTTAATTTTAGTCTGCATATATCTTTCTATCTGAGGTTGGTCTCTTGGAGGCAGCATATATATGGGTCTTGTGTTTTTATCCATTCAGCTACTCTACATCTTTTGGTCAGAGCATTTAAACCATTTACATATAAGGTAGTTATAGATAGTTACCTATTTAGTGTCATTTTATTGTTAGATCATTTTCTTCTGTGATGTTTTTTCTTCCTCTTTTTCATCTTCTTCTTCTTAAAGCAAGCCTGTTAACATTTGTTGCAGTGCTGGTTTGGTATTAACAAACTCTTTTAGCTTTTTCTTCTCTGGGAAGCTCCTTAGTTCTCCTTTGATTTTAATGATACCCTTGCTGGGTAAAATAGCCTTGGTTGTAGGTCGTTGCTTTTCATCACCTCGAATATTTCACACCACTTCCTTCTGGCCTCAAATGGTTGTGTTGAGTAATCAGATGATAATCTAGTTGGTGTTTTCCTGTAGATAACTACCTGCTTTTCTCTTGCAGCTTTTAGGATTCTCTCCTTGTCTTTTAGCCTTGTCATTTAAATTACGATGTGTGTCAGGGTAGGCCTCTTTCAGTCCAACTCGTTTGGGACTCTCTGAGCTTCCTAGACTTATGTTTCTTTTTCCTTCACCAGATTAGAGAACTTTTCAGTCATTATTGGTTATAAGGCTTCTGTCCTTGGTTATAAGGCTTCTCTCCAGCTAGTGTTCAGTTGGTTATTCAGGATGATTTCTCTACAATTTAGTTGTAATTTCAGATTGGTTCTGGGAGGAGGTTAGTATAACTTCCACTGGTTCCTCCACCAAAGTCTTTATAACTCATTAGCTACTAAAAAGTCAACCATTTACCAGATAATGATGGGGTATCTTTTAATATCCTTTGTTCAGCACCACTCAAATTTCAGGGAATTTCTGGTATGTGTTCCAAATCTCATGGCTGGCTGTCACACACTGAGGTGCTTGGTTTAGCCTCATTTCCAGGCCACCTTTACCCTGCGCAGCAGCCTCAGCTTCTGAAATATGTATTTTATACACAAAATATCAAATACATAAAATACATATATTCAGTCAGGATTAAAATAAGCTAAACATAAGACATGATTTTTCACCTAATATGTGACTTTTAATTTTGAGGTTATTTTGAACTGATGACAAATGGTACTGTATTATTGCTATGGTTGTATCCCTAACTCAAAAGCTAGAAGCACAAAGTAGCAATTATGTAAGGCCCAAAGACGGACTACCTGTATTTGAAATTCACATCTGTATGTCTTGGCTATGTAACGTTGGGAAAATCCCTCAATTTGTCTGTGCTCTATTTCCTCATCTATAAAATGGAAATAATGATAATATAGTTGCTTCACAGGGTTGTATTAGAAATATTACCTATTTTTATTACATTTGTATTATTGTAGTTCATTACAATACAATGTATTGAGAATTTTCTATGTACTGGACATTGTGCTAGATGTTGAGGATAAAATGAAAACATTATGAGGTTTCTTGACTCAAAGTGTTCACTTCTAGTGGGGGAAACAGTCAATCAGAAAGGCAACAATAACCCAGTCTAATAAGTATGTGCTAGGAGTAAGACGAGGGACTGAGAGAGTGTATAGGAGGCTAACCTAACTCAGCCCTGCGGAACCCAGGAAGGCTCTTTTGAGAAAATGTCATATCACTGAGTCCTGAAAGATGAGGAGTTAGGCAGAGAGTGGAGATCACATCTGAAGCAAAGAAAACATGTACAGAAGCCTAGAAGCAGAAGAGAGAAGAGGTCACATTTAGGGGAACAGTAAGTAGTTCAGTGAAGCAATTATGGTGGGGCCTGAATTTGAAAGATTATAAGGATGAGGCTCTGAGGAAAGGAGCCCAACTGAGGGTGTCAGGATGCAGAAAGACCAGATGTGAATAAGGGTTTCTGGAGAGAAGGGAGATAGAAGAAGTGCCCACAAGATCCAGCAAGAGGTAACAGGTACAGAACCCAGGTAAAGAAAATAGGGAGATTTGCATCAGAAAGCTGGTGGTACCCATACAATATGGTTTCAAATGGGGAAAACCAGTGAAGACAGTGCCCCAGTGAGAACTGTGCCCAAGATGAAAAGAGAGGAAAGTGTCCAAGCATAGCTGGAGGGGACCACCATGGATGTATGGACAGACACTAATTAAAGCAACAAGAGCAGCAGAGCAGAAGCAGCAGAAAGCTGATATGAGTACCTGAAGCAGTGAACTAGCTCTTTGAAAGTTCCTGAGAACAGAATGGGCACCAAGATATGAGGTGGGATTTGACCTAGCTGGGAGTAAGGTGGAGGATAGTGTCCAATTACTCAAACAGTGTTATACTGAAACATATTCATATCCCAGAAAGACGAATAAGTTGGCCCTTTCCAAACTAATATTCTTCAATCATTTTTTCAAAATATATTTGAGAGTTCCGGCCAAGATGGAGGCATAGGTAGAAACCCTTCACTTCCTTGCACAACCAAAAGAAGGATAACAACCAATATAAAATCAATAAACAACCAGGAGTGCCAGAAAATCAAATCGCATGGGACTCCAACAACCACGGGGTTAAAGAAACAAACAGAACAACCAGACCAGTAAGGTGGCAGATGGAGAGAAACTGCAATGAGGCGGCAGACCATGGGCTGGCTGCGGCGAGGATGGCAGGCTGCGTGGGTGGGGTTGCCTTAAGGGGAAACTGAGACTCAGAGCTGACTGTGGGCTATGGTGGTTGCCACGGTGGGAGAAGCTCCCAGTCTCACACAAGAGTCCATTGAAAAGCACACTAGAGACGAGCAGGCGAGCAGCACTGTTCCCTTTCTGGCCCCTCCCCAACAAGCAGCTCCCCAGCACAGAAAACAGGCTTGCCCTGCCCGGGTGAACACCTAAGGCCCTGCCCCCTTACAACCTATCAGCTGCACAAAGACAAAGAAATATGGCCCAAATGAAAGAACAGAGCAAAGAATTAGAAAGAAAGCTAAGAGATGAGGATATAGCCAACCTATATGATGGAGAATTTAAAGCCTTGGCAATCAAAATGCTTACAGAACTGATTGAGCTTTGTCAAAAAATGAAAGGACAAATGAAAGATACCCAAAGTGAAATAAAGCAGAATATTCAGGGACCCAAAGTGACAGGAAGGAAACCAGGACTCAAATCAATGATGTGGAACAAAAGAAAGAAATAAACATCCAAGTGAAACAGAATGAAGAAACAAGAATTCAAAAAAGTGAAGAGTCTTACAAAACTCTGGGACAACCTGAAACATTCCAGTATCTGAATTATAGGGGTACCAGAAGGAGAAGAACAACAGCAAGAAATGGAAAACTTATTTGAAAAAACAATGAAGGAAAACTTCCCCAATCTGGTGAAGGAAATAGACTTCCAGGAAGTCCAGGAAGCCCAGGGAGTCCCAACGAAGTTGTACCCAAAGAGGAACACCCTGAGGCACATCATCAAGTTACCCAAGATTAAACACAAAGAGAGAATCTTAAAAGCAGCAAGAGAAAAGGAGACAGTTACGTACAAAGTAGTGCCCATTAGACTACCAGCAGATTTCTCAAAAGAAACCTTACAGGCAAGAAGGGGGTAGAAGGAAGTATTTGAAGTCATGAAAGGCAAGGACCTACATCCAAAATTACTCTACCTAGCAAAGCTCTCATTTAGAATGGAAGGGCAGATAAAGTGCCTCCCAGATAAGGTCAAGTTCAAGGAGTTCATCATCACCAAGCCAGTTTATATGAAATGTGAAAGGGACTTATCTAAGAAAAGGAAGATAAAAAATATGAATAGTGAAACTCATAACTATCAACAAATGAACTTGAAAAAATAAAAGAAAGAAAAACAATGAAAACAAAAACTAAGCAAACAACTAGAACAGGAACAGAATCAGAGAAATGGACATCACTTCGAAGGTTTTCAGGGGGGAGGGCAGGGGAAGGAATAGGGGGAGGAAAGGAGGAAAAGGTACAGGGAAGAAGAAGCATAAGTGGTTGGCATTAAATAAATGGGGAGAGGTAAAAAATGGTACAGGAAACAGAGAACTCAAAGAACTTATATGTACAACCCCTGGACATGAACTAAGGGGGGGATGCTGGAGGGTTGGGGGGTACAGGGTAGAGGGGAGATAAAGGGGGAAAATTGGGAAAACTGTAATAGCATAATCAATAAAATATAATTTAAAAATATATATGTATTTGGAGGGAAGGTTGACTACTGCCTGTGAGGAAGGGAGAATAGTTTTCCCTCAATTGTCCCAGCAATTCAGCTGTGGCCGCACACAGTCACTCCCAACACCACACCGGCCAAGAGTCACTCTGTTTAGATGGCAGTAAGTTGAACATGTTACTTGAGGTTTAATCTTACTTTCCACCTCCAGAATTTTAACACTATCTCTCCTGACTCCCTACCGTGATCTCTTTGATAAAAGTTGCAGCAAATATAATTTTCTTTATTTTGTGACATTTCCAATTATGTTTCACCTGGAGGGTGATATAAAAAATATTTAATAATCAGTACCACATAGATACCGCAGACCAACTGGAATGGTGGCTGCCTTAGTGCAGAGCAAGGGTTGGATGCCCTGCCAGCCAGGCAGTAAACCTTTTGTTTCTAGTTGGTGAAGAAGTCCAGAGTGAAATGGGGTGAGGTGAGATAGGGAACTTCTGGAAGACCAAGATGGCGGTCTAGGGACTTGTGGGCTCAGGAAAACCGTATGGAAGTATTTCAACATTTTAGCATCTGGAACAACTATACTGTGCATATCTGTCAGTGATCAGCCCTGGTTTTGTCACTCATCCAAGTTTGGTGACCTGGAAAACTACACAGCTCTCCTATTTTTGAGTCCAGCTCTGGGCTCCAGTAATGGTAAGGATGTGCAGGGACTGAAAGGCAGATAAGTAGTCCACCTGTGATATGTTGGGTTTGCACTTGAGAAGAAAACATACCACAAACACATATATGTGTACATGTGGGCATGAGTTTGTGTATTTGCACAAAAATTTCCTGAGAACTAAAAATTCCCTTCCTCTCTACCTTTCGACTCCCCTTTACCTACACAATCAAGAAGGAGATGCCTTGGCAGGCAGATCCACTTGACTGTGAACGCAGACCTAAGTGTGGCTCGAGTTGCTGCGTGAGTGGCAGAGGGGTGGAAACGCTCCAAGGGTAGTCAAAGTTCTGCTGCAATCGCCTCTGGCAGTGCGCCAAGGTTCAAGGAGTGCCAACGCCCTTTTTTTCTTGGAGCAAAGTGTCTGGTTTCTTTGCCCTGCAATCGGAGGTTACCATGCCATTTCCTAGGAAAGTTCCATGGGGAGCCTTGCTCTGGTCACATCTCTGCCCACCTGGCTGGGTTGACTTTTCCTCCAAAGCCTTCCTGGTACACAGTTGTTTCAGGAGGATACACAATGCGTTTTGTAAAAGTAGTTTTGACAGAATTGTTATTTCCATTCTTGCAGCTCAGTGTCATTGGATATTTATTCAACTTTCCTCATTATTGATTGAAAGGAGTTTTCCACAGACAAGAAGGCTTAGTGGTGAGTATCATCATTATTTATTTTGATAAATAATTTTATCAAATGCTTTTGATAATTTTATCAAATCATTAATGATTTTATTTATCAAAATAAAGATGATACAAACATATAGTCTATTCTCCTATAATGTGTGTTTCTTTAATGCTGATTTGCACTTGTGTTAAAAGAGGAACTGAGGCATGGTAAATATTTTAAAAGCTCATTTGAGCAAGAGTCAATTTGAATTGGATAGCATCAAACTATTGGAAGTAATTAGGAGCGCTCCACCAAGAGAAGCTGGTGGAAGGAGTTTTACGGAAAAGGGGCGGAACCAAAACAAAGAAATTATTGGATTGGCTGTAGCCTAAGGGGTTGCATTATTTGGGAAAGGTAGGTGGCTGTTGGTGCTTGGTTGTCCTTAGGGCTCGATTCATCAACCTTAGGGCACTTACAGGCTTAGGTTTTAGTTTGTTTACCTCAGCTGCGAAGGTATTAGATCCACCTTGGCCTAATGGCCTCCTGGTTTGATTAATTTTTTTTTAACAGATGTGCTTTGTAAATTGGAGAATGAGGTCAGTGTATCGCGGAAGTTGTGGGGTTCATACGAAATTTTCCTCAGCATGTTAATGTTTTAAACCCCTTAGAGCCAAGCTTTCTCACAATTAGAGAAAAGGTTTCACAGCACATTAATACTTTAAGATAAAGGCTAAACATCCTGCAGAAATGCCTTTCCTTTGTGCTAAATGTGGCTTGTTTAAAGGCTTCAAGGACCACTACATTCTTTACTATGCTAAGCTGTCCATGGAGTTTCAAGTAGAGACAAAGAACCCTAGAAATACTTACCCTGCGTTAAAAGAGAAATTAAGGATAAAGAATGCTGCTCTTGGAAAGTATTGTAAACTTTGGTTAAACTAATTTTTATGGAAGTGCTTGTCTTTAAGGATATTCATTTCAAAAGAGAAAGGAAGCATAGGTCCAGAGTAACAGGCCATGAGGCTGGAATGACTGAGAGGGTGTGGCAAATGCTCGTGGAACGTTAACCACGCGAGTATAGTGCCTTATTTAGTGTTCTGATTGGTTTCGTTAGGGATGCCAGAGTTGTATTGATTTTTAATATTCTGCCATTAATGCTACTTTTTTCCACAGACCCTGTTATTTTTAGTGTGCAGTTTTACAAAATGTGAAGTTTTTCAGGAACACATACATGATATTATTTGTCACTTGAACAAACTGACGAAAATAAAAGCTGGGAGTGTTCGGAGATACAACCATGGCCTTCAATGAACTCAGTGCATATATCTGCTTAATTGGATTTGTTTATAAATCCAAGTAAGATCGTGGGCTGTAGACCACTTCATCAGCATGTTGCTGCATATCTGGGGCATCTATAAAATAAAAATATGTAGCATGGATTTGCATCAATAACTACGATCTTCTGTTTAACTCTACCACCTGCTGGGTTGCCACCAGGTGGACTACTTTGCACCATCATCTCATTTGTTCTCACCCCTACAAGGCTGATACTGTCACTCCTATTTTATAGATGAGAAAAATAAAGTTCAAGACGATTAAAAAATTAGCTCAGGTACCATAGCTCTCTATGAGTGAATATTCAAGACTCAGGGCCAAGGGTTAGAGCAGGATTCTTTAATTTAGGATAGATTCAGAAATGCTTGTGATTTCAGATTTTTTCCAGTGAGGTGAGGTCCTTCAAAAATCCATCTTTTACTCTCCCCTATAAGAGAACGCTGCCTCCCCTTTGGGCACAAATGCAATCGCTACTTCTATTAACTGTCTGCACTGTTTGCTTCTCTTTCTAAGGCACAGAAAAATTATCTTTTCTCAGAACTTTTAAGTACTTTGAGGGTGACTTGTGCCATTGTCTTCTTGTAACATTGTCTCCTGTCATCTTAGGCACTCTGCTCACAAAACAAATCCTAAAATACTACATGGAGAAAACCATCTTTTCAAAGCCACATTTTACTGTGAGTTCCAAATTTACATCTGCCAGTGGCGTGTGTGGGAAAAGAACTTTGCGTTTCTAAGTTTGCACCCTAGTTTACAACACGAATAAGTATAACTCATGTTATCAAAATCCTTGCCTCGTTTTTGGCCCCCTAGGCCAAACTAGGTTGCTCATAGCTGCCCCTCTTACCTCACAGGTGCCTTTATGTCTCCCAGTTCTTAGAATTGTCCATTGCACACCCTTTTAACTAGAGATAAGTATACAAGCCATTGAACTGACTTTTGGATAATATTTTGGACTCTGCAGTATACATATTCTTAATATGTGTAAGGCTAATAGGCAATTTTAGCCTCTCTGTCTTGGCCTCATGTAATCAGATTTACCTGTAGATATCTGATCTGTTTCTATTATAGTCTTGATCCTGTACTAGATCCCTACCTTCTGCCCACAGGTTGTTTCAACAAACAGTATCTTCCCTGAAACCAGTCCTGTTTTTAGAGTATACCAGTTAGCCCTTCCTTCCTCAGTGGACTTCTAGACCTGAAGACTGATGTGCTCTTCTTTGTTTTAGCAAAGCCTCTGTCCTTGAACCCTGGTCTATTTAACTCTGTATTTAAATGAATGAATGAACAAGTATGCCTACTACCAACTCAGTCCAGTCTCCCAACCCTGTCTCTGAAGTGAATCAAGAAGCATGATTTTTAACCACCCAAGAGAAATGTTTTAATAAAATATCTCTAGAAAATCACATTTAAAGTCATCTACAGTCTACTACATACTATTCTGCCTTATTGTGAGTAGAATACATTCATTTTTCAAGGTAGATGAATCATAAGATAATTTAAAACATTTTAGCTTTGAAAATCCCTGTAGCATTTACGGAACTAAGATTAAATTTAAAGTAATAAAAATTCCCTGTCAGAAGAAAATGGATGTGTTCATCTTTCACATTACCATCTGAACATTGT
>VMDR010006931.1:0-42854 GCA_007922815.1 Macrotus californicus | reverse complement strand
ATGTTTACCAAAAATATTAATTAATGTGTGGTTATCTCAATAGACATAGGAAAGTACTTTGTCCTGATTAAAAACTCTTAACAAACTAGTAATAGAAGGTAAATTCTTTAACAAAGGGCATTTACATACGACATATAGAAAACAAATACTAAGATGATAAATGTATTTCCTACCTTATCAGGAATTACATTAAATGTAAATGGATTAAACACTCTGATCAAAAGACAGATTGGCAGATTGAATTTAAAAACATAACCTACTTATTTGCTCTCTACAGGAGACACAATTTAGTTTCAAAGATATAAAAAGGTTGAAAGTAAATGGATAGAAAAAGATATACTATGCAAACAGTAACCAGAAAAAGAGCAAGAGCAGCTTGCTAATACCAGAAAAAAATAGACTAAGATTTAAAAAAAATGATACTGGAGACAAAGAAGGGCATTTTATAATGATCGAAGGGTCAATCCATCACGAAACATAACCATAAACATATGTATACGTGACAAAAGAGTCCCAAAATATGTGAAGCAGAAACTGACAAAACTGAAGGGAGAAATAGGTAGTTCAACAATAACAACTGGAGACTTCAATACCCCATTTTATTTTACTTTGTTTTTAAGATTTTATTTATTGATTTTTAGAGAGAAGGGAAGGGAGGGAGGAAGAAAGGGTGAGAGAACATCAGTAGGTTGCCTCTTACATGACCCCAGCTGAGGACCTGGCCCACAACCCAGGCATATGCCCTGGCCAGGAATCGAACTAGCAACCTTTTGGTTTACGGGATGATGCCCAACCCACTGAGCCATACCAGTCAGGGCAATATCCTATTTTTAATAACGTCTGTAACTACATGGTGTACTAAACAGAACATCAACAAGGAAAATGTTCGATATTGTGAATTGTTAGGATAATACAAGTTAAAACGACCACTTACATACCTATTAAAATAGCTTAAATTAAAAGACCTTACTAAGTATTGGCAATGATGTGGAAGAACTGGCACATTCCTATACCGTTAGTGAGAATATAAAATCATATAGCCACTTTGGAAAACAGTTTGGCAGTTTCTTAAAAATTTCTCTTCCCAAGAGAAGAGAAAGCACATGTTTGCACAAGAACTTATACGTAAATGTTCGTAACAACTTTATTTGCAATAGCCCAAATCTGGAAATAACCCAAATGTTATTTCCACAGATGAATGATTGAATAAACTGTGGTATACATATATAGTGGAATACTACTCAGCAGTAAAAAAAGAGATAAACTATTGGTACAACATGGATGAATCTCAAAATAATTACACTGATGAAAAGAAGCCTGACCGCCCCCCTCCAAGGAAAGGAAATAGCATATGATTTAAATGATACAAATTCTAGAAAATGTAACTAATCTATAGTGACAAAGCATGTCTGCCTTTGCTTGGGATAGGGCAGAGAACTGGGGAGAGTGAGAGGGAGAGACTACAAATAAGCATGAGGACGTTTCTGAGGCTGACAGACACATTCTTTGTGTTGATTGTAGTAATGGTTTATTGGTATATGTGTATGTCAAAACTTATTGTAAACTTTTAAATATTTAGTTTATTTGTTAATTATAACTGCAATTGTTATTTAAAAAAAAAAAATAGAGCCCTGGCCAGTGTAGTTCAGTTGGTTGGAGCCTCGTCCCATAGACAAAAAGGTCTCGGGTCTGATCCCTGGTAGGGGCGTATATGGAAAGGAAACCAATCGATGTTTCTCTTTCTTCATCCCCCCAAAAAACAATAAAAATATGTCCTCAGGTGAAGATTGAAAAACAAAAAGCAACAGAGTCCTCAATGTTTAGATTAAATAAATTTGTGAGGAAGTCTTTAGTAACATGGGTGGGGGCAGCTCTTCATGAGTAGAGGTTTTTTCCCTCTTAGTTGCAGTTAATTGCTGAGGACTATACTCATCCAATTGGCATTATCACTTACTATGTATTGAACACTCACAGTATTGTATTTTTATTGTACCAGGATTGTTTATATAAATATGGAAATTATATTAACATTTTTAAATTTAAAAACATTTTTTCTTTTTTTGTCATTTTTCTGTTTCCCCCCCAGATTTCTGTGGCTATTTGGAGGAAGAAGAAGAAAGTACCACAGTTAAAAAATTTATAGACCATCTGCTCCATAAAGATGTGGTGGATTCTGGGATATTGGAAGATCTTGGAATGATTGGAAAGCAAGACAAGAAGCAGCAGAAGGATCCTCGTCTTACCATGGAGATAAGACATAAACAGGTGGGGGGGAAAAACAAAATTAAAATGGATAACAGGAAGCAATCTTTGTATAACACATTTAATAAGCTTAAATAAAGACTGAGGATTTATTATGAAAAAGGGTGCCATCTGTGGTTCGGTTAGAAAGAATAAAATAAAAGAACTTCAGAAGAAAAGTAATGCTCATAAACTAAGGATAGGAAACTATTTAAGAAACCTCCAAAAAAGGAATAATTGAATTTGACCAGTACAGTGGTGGGCTGAACTTTATTAGTTTGGATGTGGTACTTCCTGTTATAAGTATGTAGATTGGGCTTTGCTTGAATTTGGTTTTTGAATTGAGACATCGGTATATTAATGTCATGAATATTCTGGTGAATGTTATAATGATAATTCTTTTCCAGACAACTGAAAAAAATTCACTCATTTTGTGATTATAATTTGAAAGGGAGGACAAATCTGAATTAAATCTAGTTCAGCTGTTTTGAATTAGAAAGTCATATGGAAACTTGCTTTTCTCTGAAGGGAATAGTAGGTTATAGGAAAAAGATGTATCTCCACACTTTGCAGAGAAGCTTCAGGGAATCAGAAGGACCATATTTTTGCCACACATCCATAGGCAAGACTAAACCAGAAGTAACATCTATGCATGTGTGCTGTCTTTCATAACACTGAACTTCTGATTGCCTTCAACGATAAGGTGTGCCTAATCAGGACTGGGGCTGTTAGCAAAACTGCGTAGAAGTACATCCTGGTTTGGATTTGTGACAAGAAGGAGGAAAGACATTTCAATAAGAGATAGCCATTACCTAGAAGTCATATACCTGGAGGGGACGATATGAGGAAAGTCAAGGGAAAGCAGGAGGGAAAGGACCACTCCTTAACTTATAACTCGTCAACCCTCTAGCAGGCATGTCCAACCTTTTGGCGTCCCTGCGCCACACTGGAAAAAGAAGAGTTGTCTTAGGCCACACCTTAAATACACTGCAACATGTGACCACAAAAAAAATCTCCTTATGTTCTAAGTAAATTTACAATTTTGTGTTGGGCTGCATGCGGCCCACGGGCTGCAGGTTGAACACCTCTGCGCATTAGTAGATTCTTAAAAATTACTGTGCTTATTTGGAAATATCTGTGGAGTTCATGGTTTTGATTTTCAAATTTGACCCAGAAACATTAATATATTTAAATAGTGATAGAAATGAATAAAGAATTAAGGCAATACAGATGCTCCTTGACTTACGATGGGGTTACACCTCAATATATCCACTGTAAGTTGAAATATAGTGAGTCAAAACTGCATTTACCATTGCTTTGCCATGTATAATGAACTCCTATGTATAATGCACACCCACGTTTTTGGCCCAAACTTTTAGGAAAAAAAACTTTTGTTTTAATTTTTTAATTCAGTTTTTTATTTATATTTAGAAACAAAATCGATGAACATATTCCAGGGTATTATTTTGCATATGAATATCACTATTGCTTTCTAGAGTTATACTTTTAATGCACACGCATAAATAAAAGAAACAAAAACATTTATACAGATATGGAATTAGTACTACCCATGTATAATGTGCATCCTTATTTTTTCCTCAAAAGTTTGGTCAAAAAAGTGCGCATTATGCATAGCAAAATACGGTAACGCATTTCCTGCCCAGCCTACCTTAAACGTGCTCAGGACGGTTACATTAGCTTCCAGGTGGGCAAAATATTCTCACTGTTGCTGCCCAGCATTATGAGAAAGTGTTATGTACCACATACCACTAGCCCAGAAAAAGATCAAAATTCAGAGTTTGAAGTACGGTTTCTACTGAAGGCATATTGCTTTTGCACCATTGTAAAGTCAAAAAATTGTAAGTCAAGCAATCATAATTTGGGGACCATCTGTAAATCACTATTCTATCCTTCACAATGTAGCTTCTCCAAAATATTATTTTTAAAAAGATTATAATTAGTATGCAGACATGGCATAAATAAATAGTAGTAATGTACATTGTGAAAAATCTTATGGGTGGGAAATCATTATTAAATAAGAATCCAGAACTTGGCAGCTGACCCATTAGATTTTCAACTTTTCTGTGGTGCAGGTAATTCCCCAACTGTTTGAGAGTCATCTTACCTAACTTCACTTAAAATTTTGTATTGGCCCTTACCCAGTAAACAAATGAATTCCCTCCATTCTTCTGATAAACCTTGGGGTTCTGAAGCAGAGTGGGTATATTCTGAACTTCAAAATGTGTTCTGTGATTTTGCAAATCTCTTTTCTACTTGAAAAGCTGCATTTTACCCTTGTATTCTCCTTAAGGTAAAAGAAAATCGCTTAAGACGGGAGAAAGAATTGGAGCGTCAGAGAATTGAAAAGACCCTGAAAAAATCAGCCTTCTTAGAGGCTCAGCATCTGGTGCAAGAAGAGAAGAAAAGGAAGGCGCTGGAGGCCAAGAGAGAGGAGGAGGGGATTCAGAGGGAGATGGTAAAGCTGCGGAGAGAGATCATTGAGAGGAGGCGCACCGTGGAGGAAGCTTGGAAAACGTAAGTCGGCCATGATGAGCGGTGCAGAGTTTGTTTTTGTTTAGGCAGTCATTTTGGAAGTACTCTAATTCTTTTTAAATGAACAAACATTAAATTCCAAAACACAACAGAGAAATCACCCACTATACCACCATCTTAACAATGAACTCTTCTTCACTCTTCCATATATCTTCCTGGTCTTGGTCTCTTTACATACTTAATTGCAACTATAAAGTACATTTAATTTGTTATCTGGTTGTTGTGATTATCACATTAACTGGAGTCCTGAGGTTTGTACATTACTCCATTGAGTTCCTATACCATAATGTATGTAATAATCTCCCCTCCTTATACTGGTAAGCATTACAGCTATTTCAGACTTTTTCACCAATCGTGCACTGAGCATCCTTAAGCAAAGAACTTTTTTATTCTTTTGAATTATATTCTTAGGATTGTAATTACTGAGTTAAATGGTATAGGCCTTTTTATGACCCTTGAAATATTGCCAAGTTGCTTTCCAAATGGATTGGACTGACTTACATTACTATTGCTGGCAGTGGGCCAGTTTACCACAGTTTTCTTAGCATTGAGGAGTATCATCATTTTCTAGGTATTTTGCACTTGCAATAGGTATGGTATTGGTTAGTTTGCATCTCTTAGGTTACCTGAACATTTTGAAGGTTTAACCTGTTTCCTTATGCACATTCACTAATTGTGCCTCACTCTATTGTGGATGACATCAGTGAAGTGTCTTCTGATAATCACAGGGAGAGTCTCCACTGCCAGGCCACCACTGATAAAGAAAAGGAGTATCTGACATAAGAGGAAAATCAAAATAGTTCCCACAGGATGTAGTGCTATTATGTATTCTCATGAAGAAAATGAGCTTCATAAAGGAAATAACATGTATTTATTCAGAGACCCAGCATTGATGCATGAACTGCCTAGGCCTTGGAACAGTGTGCCTGAAGTGACTCAAACGGAGAGGCCACAAAGACCTATTAGGTAACTGCTTCCACGCCCCTCAGCCCACACAGCTTTTCCCCCTGTGCTCCTGATTGCTCTCATTCTACCCAATTTAAAACAGCTCTGCAGTGGGCTTGTGCTTCGCTTTCAAGTGCTGGGCGGGCCTCCTCCAGACGCCATTCCTCTCAGAAAGCAATCACCAGTGTTTCAGTGAGTTCTTGCTAAGGTCAGCCGTGCTCTTCCCATTGCTCTTAAGCCCTGAAAAATCTAGGCTGACCTGAAATAAATTGTGAAGCGACTAACATTTGTTGGTAGCAGGGAGCTCGCTCCAGTGGGCACTCAGCAAATGATCACTCACCAGTCCTTTCTTCTAAAAGTTAGAATTTTATCCGTGGTTACGGTGAGACAGATATTGTGCTGTTCTTCTGGCGGATGAACTGATTTAAACATTCCAGAAAGCAATTTGGCAATAAACACAAGAGCCATAAAAATGTTAGTATCCCTTGACCTGGGAATTTCCAATTCTAGGGAAACTGCCCTAAGAAAATGATCAGAAATCCAGACAAAGATTTGGGCACAAAGATAATTAAAGTAATATTATTTATGATAACAAGCATTAATGAATAGTGGAGAAATGAATAAACAGTGATTCTACAGTGAAGCAGCATGTTATCAGTGTTTTAGTCTTTGTGGAAATGTGGATGGCTTTTATCTCCCTCCAGTTTTTGACAATGAGCAGATAATACCTTTCACAACAGATACTTTTTTAAAAAATCAGAACCGTGGTATTAGAACTGTATTTCTTTAAATGCCCACTGTCACCATGCCTATAACCGTCTAATATAATGTCGTCATGGCATTGGTAAGTCTGGAAAAAATCAGTAAAACTATATTGTTGGTAGGGCCTTTTATGCGTAAGCTATCCTAAATCTGCTTCACTGCATAGTTTCAAAGTGTCTTTCTGTAAAATATTCATTAATTACAAAGGGAAAAATTACAACTTTGTATTGGACATGCTACCTTAACCAAGTGATGGTTACATCACTAGGAATAAGGTACATATAACATTGTGTTATATGTATTTCAATTCTCACACTCAGATATGAGAATTAATGAAAGAATGTCTACAAAGTATTCTGACAGCCTTGTCTCAATCAGAGTTTCCACAAATGTAAAGTGGAATTGGAAAAGACCAGGTGACTTGCCTGAGTTCCCACCACCCATGAATCCTGATGGGTGGTTCATGGCCAGCACCCACGAATCCTGATTCCTAACTAGGTGTTATGTTGTCTACATCATTAGTAGTATATATACTTTATCCACATAGCTATGTAGATTAATGCACTCCAATTAGGAGGCAATGGCTAAGAGCTTCCATGAACGTGAGAAGGACGGCCTGGATGAGGAAGAGTGGGTAGGTGAGGGAGCAAGATGACCGGGAAGATGAGCATGAAGTTACTAACGGACTTGTCACTTGCCAAAAGGCCTTTTCCTTATTGTTAAGTTCTATTTTTTTCTCTCTTTAGCTCTTTCAGAATTAATATAAATTCCATTCTTTCCTTATTCAGTAATATCTAATTCTTTTATTATCTTTCTCTGTAGAAATCTTGTAAAGGCTGAATAGAAAAATTGCATTCCTTTCTTACCTGAGGGCCCTTTTTTGTGCCCCCTTCTAAGAAGAGAGAATTTGTACCTATGTTGGAGAACACCCAGTAGTTGTTAACACTCACATTTTGATCGAAGTGTAGCATAATATTAAACTCAATAAAAATACTTTACTAAAATATCTCTCAGTTTTGGTTTTCTGATGTTTTCTACTTTTCAGAGCACATTATAACAATTTTATTTCATTCAATTTGTATTTTATTTTTAAAAAGGAATAAATTAAGACTCAAAAAAATCACTGTACCATGTAGATTTTTGTTTTTGTTTTTAAAGATTTTATTGATTTATTTTTAGAGAGGGGAAGGGAGGCAGAAAGAGAGGGAGAGAAACATCAATGTGTGGTTGGCCCTTGAGTGCCCCCTACTGGGGACCTGGCCTGCAACCCAGGCCTGTGCCCTGACTGGGAATCGACCTAGCGACCCTTTGATTCTCAGGCCGGCACTCAATCCACTGGACCACACCAGATAGAGCCCTCGCATGTAGTTTTAAAGCCAGATCTAAATCTGTGTCTTCTGATGGAAAATCTAATATTATTCCACAACGGTCCGTAATTACTCATTGTTAAGTCTATTGTTTATGTATGTATTTTTAAATTGTTATAAATAGAGAAAAGAAAAAGCAAGAAGAAAGTTCTCCGAAACTTCCAGAAAAAGGCATGTTTCAACGTGTTCATATTCTTGAGGAGGAAGAAAAATTGGCAAAAGAAAGAAAGAAGAAACTGAAAGAGTTACTAATCCAAACTTACAAGGAAAATCACCAGGTGGGACTTGTAATTTTTTTTTCTTCATTATTCTGTAGCATGAATGACAAAGGGCTCCATCAGCAATGGGACAAAGTAACACTAAGCCCAACTGAGTAATTTTTTCAGAAAGCTCATTGTATTTGATGGTAGCATTTTGGACTGATGGTCAAGAGATCATAATTATTGAGATATAAAACAGCAAGAATTTGGTCAGAGTTTTGGCTCTGAGTAAGGCAGAGGACAGTGTGGTGGGAGGAAATGCTAAGAACTGGGGGTAACATTTTGAGGAAGATTGGCAAGTACTCTGAGATGCTGGGTCCTTCACGAAGTTCGTTTGCCCCACCGCAGTGACTGTTGAGATTTCTGAGGGTGAGCAGGAAGGGAAATTAGTGCTCGGGGCATCTCGAGAAGGCACAAGGAAAAAGCGCCGTGAGGTAGTACCCAACCGGTAAGAGATGAGTAAGGCTTGTGCTCCCAGTAGGGTTAACTTTAAATTTTATTGAAGTCCACTGTACAAGAAGAAATAACGTATGTTTTAGATACAAGTGCTAGGTATGAATTTAAGACACATAAGAGTTTTACAAATTGAGTGCCCTACTCACACAGATTACTCAACTTTAAAAGGACCAGCCAGTGTATTTTAAAATGAGAGATTATGAATTAATTACTTCCATTTTGCCACACATTCTGCCTGATTTGAAGCTATGCTTTGTTGTTTTTAAGTGTAATTTTGAAATAATTTTATGTGTACAGAATATTGCAAAAATAGTACACGGAGTTCCTGAATACCCTTCACCCAGCTTTCCCCAATGTTAACATCTACATAAGCATAGTATAATGATCAAAACTAGGAAATCAATATTGGTATAATACTATTAAGTATCATTAACTAAACTGTAGCTTTTATTAAAATGTTATCCGTTTTTCCACTAAGGTCCCTTTTCTGTCCCAGGACTCAGTCCACAATTTCTTGTTGCCTTTCATTGTTGTGTCTGTCTCAGCCTCCTCCCGGTACCTTCTTTCCTTGTCTTTTAGGATCTTGACCTTTTTGAAGAGTACTACTCCGGTATCTTGTAGAATATCTCTTAGTTTTGGTTTTCTGATGTTTTCTCCTGTTTAGATTGAGATTATACATTTTTGGTAAGAATACTATGAGAAGTGAGGCTCTGCCCTTCTCAGCATGTCCTATTGGGGGTACACAGCATTGATAGACCTTACTACTGTTGTTAGCCTCGTCTGATGGGTCTCCCCGCTGCAAAGTTCTGGTTTCCCTTTTGTCACTCATGAATGTCGTAGAGGAAATATTGTGAAACTGCGCGACTGTCCTGCTTATCCTTAAACTTTAACCTGTTAGTTTCAGTATCCATTGGTGGTGCTTGCCTGTAGCAGTTATATAGTGAGGTGTTTGTCTGATGATAGTTTTATACTTATTTATTCTCCATTTATTAATTGAAATTCTTCTAGAAGGAAAAACTGTCCCTTCTCCCCCATTTATTTATTTATTCATTTATTCACTTATTTATTTGTATCAGTATAGGCTCATGGATATTTATTTTATTCTGTGGGTTATAATCTAATATTATGGTTGTTTTTACTTTGTTACTCAAATTGTTCTAACTTTAGCCATTAGGAGATATTTTAGGTTGACTCTTTTGCCCTTTCTGAATGCTTTTTTGGGCTCGTTCTTTCTTTCTTTCACTACAAGATGTTTCAGGCTCATCTTGTATTTTCCCTGCCCTAACCCCAGAATCAACTACTTTCACATGGAACCCCAATTCCTTTTATTGGAGAATAATATTTAGAAACCAAGACCTTGGAACTAGGTGTCTTCACTGCTCCTGGAGTATTACTGTTTCTGGGCCCTCTCAGCAGACAGGACTGGGAAATATAATACATATGAGTATACTAACCCATACACACACATACTGTATTTATTTCTGTGTCTGTCAGTGTGTATATTGAAATCCACGAGTTCACACTGATCCATCCGGTTCCAGTGCAACAGCACAGGGGTCATACCACCCCTCCTCCTTCCTCATTTGTACGTCACTTCTGTATCGTATGTGCTTTAATCACGAGCTCATAATGATCACTTCTACCCTGCCCCAGCATCACGGTTTCAGCACAGCCTTCCCTTCTTGCTCGTCTGTAACTTCTCTCTAGGACAGTGAGAAACCTGAAGCTTATTATCTAAAATGTATTTACTTATTTGTTTAATTTTAGCATATTATAGTTGCAGAATGCCTAATCCATATAGCTATGGAAAGAGATTTATAACTACAGTATAATGTTTGTACAGTTATTTCTGTTTTTAGCCACATTAGCCAAAATACTGTCTCTCAAAGTTACTTAGGTTAGTTCTTTGCTTCTTTCCCCTTCAGCGGGACCCTTGTTGGGGCCTCTGACTTAGATTTCCCCGGTGCGTATGGGGGTAGCTGACACCGGAAGAATCTACCTGCCGTACTTCTCAGGCTTTTATATAGACTTGGCTGGAGACAGATGGTCCTCTGGTAAATGTCGCCAGAGTAGCAAGCCCTCTGGGATCGTTCTCCTGGTCCCAGTCCACATTCCCAGCCTGGTTCTAAAGGAGCCTGAGGCTGCCCTTGAGTAATGAAACCTGGCTACTCAGCAGCCTAAATATGACCACAGGATGAAAAGGGGAAATGCCTAACTGGCTTTGCAGTGAGCGACTAAACAGGAAGCCCTTGTCAGCACCCAGAATGTCACTGGCACAAACTCAGCAGCTGGCCCTGTGGAGTATTTGCAGGAAGACTGAATGTTTCTAGGAGTTTCTCGACTTCGGGCTCCTTGAATTTCTGTACATTTTTGTGCTTTGACTCTGGATTGTATTTGCTCCCCCAAACAATCTGTTAACATCACATTAGGACCACATTATTTAACAGAAGACTTTCTGAGAGAAACAGAGCAGGCTCTCATTAAAGCACAAGTTCAGATTCATACATCTTTCCCACACATTTCACTTCTAGGTCTCTTTGTTTTATCCCAAAACCTATTTTTTTATAGAAACTTTCTACTTCTAGCCTATCTTGTTTTTTCTTTGATCTTGCACTGAAATCTCTTGGGGAAATTCAGCAATCCACATGTCATTGCTAATTAGCAGAAACAAGGGATTAACTATGAAATTCTTATACCATTTGGAAAACAGCCTTCGTAATTTTGCACCCTTTTCTGAAATACATTTCATGTTTTCTTAATGAGATAAGAAAGTCTATGATCTTTCCTGCTTGTGAAAGTTGGAACGACGAAAGATGGGTTGCCACTAACCTAAATCTTTAGCCTACAGGGGAACCAAAATTGCTTATTTGGTCAGGTTTCTTCTGTTAGAGAGTAGGACAGTAATGACCCAAAGGAGTCATTGTTGCTGTTACGTGTGTGACGCTGCGCCTTCCAAAAGGCCACCCCAAACTGAACCAAGGGAACATGGGTTTAAAACAAGCCTGGGTTTTTCTGTGACAAGATGAAGAGAACTGTGGGTAAGCAGCTCATTTATATACCATGATTCCTTCCCAAAGATCTTAGTTTTGCCAGGACTGCCTACACACCGCTGAAACAAATCCGTTTCTGAACTGGAACACGGCAACCATGCTCTCAGCAACGTTGTCTGTTTGGGGAAAGAAATGAAGGAATGCCACTTGCAAATAAAATTGCGGGAAAGAGAGATGTCGGGCACATAGGTGGAGAATATTTGGATTCGTGTAACTCCCCTCTAAGTTTATTGCCAAGAACCATGTGTGGTGTACAACTTAGTATTTACAGCATTAATACATGTTACTTAAGATAGCCAACTCTGGAAAATTTTCAAGTAAAATTTTAGGGTTGCTAAGGAGGTTATTTGTCCTATTATTATAACCCGCCCCCCTTACCCTCCTGTCCAAGTAACCCCGGTTTCTTATTCTCACAGAAGGCACAGTGAGGACCAAGTTACCAAACCATTGCACTGGCGTTTTGCTTTTCAAACATAAAGCCTTTTTTTTGATCCCACATGTTCCATTTGTGTATATATGGTTCTTTTTTCTTTGGAAAAAAACTAATTAAATTCTGCTTTTAAAAAACTAAGAACCTTTGGCATAAATAAAGTCTATCCTCTAAACTTGTACAGAGTAGACAATCTTTTTCCCCTAAACACCAGACATTTCAGGTGAACACTGTAAGGATCTTGAGAACCGTATGGCAGAGGAGCAATATGGCATCCCATCATTGTCTTATTGTTAGACTTCCACACAGGTGAACCGAGCATTTGTCTACTGTATTGTGAGGTGGGCTGTACTTTTGGCATAGTGTGTGTGTGTGACTGCGGGTCAGGAGAGTAGGCAGGGAGTGGGGATCCGTAGAGTGGAGAAGGTCTAGAAGCGGCAGAAAAGAAAGGAAAGAGAAGGTGATGGGGAGTGGGAGGTCTGCCTTTCCTCTTAAAAAAAAATGAATTCATGAAAACTGGTCCAGACTATGTTGGGAAAGGAGCCCTACCTTAATGAATAGTCAGGTGACAGCTGCGTTGTGGTCAGTCTGCCTTAAAAGATCCCAGAGAGTTTTACTGGGTAAGAATTTACTGTGTGGCGAGACTAAGCAGTTGCTCTCTGAAATTCTGCTTCTACAGTGAAGCAGAACTAGCTAATTACAGCAGTATTATTGATTGAAACTTCTTAACAGAATTAAAAAGGATTTACAGAATGTCCTTGTGTTAGCAATACATCTTGATGCTTTTGTGGGTAAAATGATACAATGTCTGATGCCTGGGATTTATTTTTAAATACTTCAGGAAAGAAACTAGGTGAAGGAGAGGTGAAACAAGAACACCAAATGCTGATGGTTTTTGAAGCTGAGTGAGGGGTTTATTCTTCTGTTTTACTTTTGGATGTGTTTGTTAAATTTCTGTAATTGACATTTTTTAAGTTTAAAAAAGAAAGGAGATCATTTAAATATCAGAGTAAAATAAGCATCACATCTCCCAGGGTATAACAAAAGTAGCTTTTTGTCTATAGCCAATAGACATAGGGAGCATTTCACCCAGCAGTGGTTGTCGAAGTTTAGGCCTCCAGGCTTTTCCACGGAACTCAATAGCATCAAGTGAGCACTGCATGCTGAGGGTTGAATGTATTTTCCCTAATGTGATTAGTTCTAGGAACATACGTGGTTGGGATTAGGGGGACACAATGATTTCCTCTGTTTTCTTTTGAAAATTATAAATATCAGGAGTAGGATGGTTCACAAGGCAGCACTTTTCAGTGCTGCTGCTTCCGAGGATATTTATTCCGCCAGTGCAGAGGCCCTCCCCTCTCCAACCCCAGGCACTTCGTGTGGCCTGTGGGGTCTTTTGCCCAGCTATAGCAGTTCCCAAAGGAAAAAAGAAGTCAGGGGTTGCTTCCTTAGGTAGCAATCGGTGCCTGTTCCTTTTGGCCTGGGAGCAACAGGGAGTCAGTGAGGGCCCTGGGGAGAGTGTAGCTTGATTCCTAACATGCACACCATGGCCAACTCCCCTAGACCACTAGTTGCACCATTTATTTCCACTGACACAGATAAATTGTGAACTTGTTGACATTTGCGTCCTCTTTATAATTCATTGTTTATTTTTCCATGGCAGAGAATTTTCTAGCAATTATCACCGAGCTTTCTGATAAAAGGGAAATAGCTGAGGAATTTTGATGAGTTACCCACTTCATTAATCAGAACAAGCGTCTCTAGAGACAGGGTTAGAATTACAATGACGATTAGATAGCAAATTGCTGTTCCACCGAAAGTCAGTCGTTCCCAGTGACAGCAGTGTGATTATACTTCAGGCGAGAGCCTTCTTGCCAAAACAGTGAGGCAGTGCAGGTAATACATTTGGCAGGGAAAATGGGCATTTCTTCTCTTTAGTGGAACCTTTAATGACTTGATGATGCCTCATAGAAGGTTCTGAGAAAAGCATTTCACTTAAAAACGTTTCTAAATTTCACTTTGTAGTATTTGATTTTCAAAGTTATTATAGATATGTGCTTAGGAACAATCCTTCCCACAGTGATTTTCAGTATTTTATTGACCTAAATCAAGCCTTAATTGTCACAACAACTGGGGGAGAAGATGAAGAAGGTGGTGAAAGAATGCATGACTGTGCAGGGTTGGGCAAAAGTAGTTGTGCAGCTGTGAGTATGTGAAACAGAGAGTTTATTCTTGTATTATTATTTATTATTATTATTATTATTATTATTATTATTATTATTATTAACCTACTTTTGCCCACTCCTATATTTGAAAATCTATCAGGAATAAAAACATGGCACAGAAATAACTGAACTAGGTAAGAAATGGAGTCTGAACTAGGTCAGGCCGGCTGTCTGGCTAAGTTAAAACAGTAAGTTCCAGCTTAAACAGAATGTATTCCTCTTCCAACCCAGTTGTGGTTTTAAATAATAGTTCTGTTTCAAAGAGCTAAGAGATAAAGCATTATTGCAGTTCCAGAGTGTAGAACTGAAGAGGAGAAGCAGGCCTGGGAGCAGCAGGAACTCAGCTGGGTAATAGAAGGGATAAATAGATAATGACTACGAAAGTGTGCCACTTCTTGTCCCCGCTACATAAATCAGAGTGCATTCATCTCCCAGAGAAAACAGAGTATTTTCCTTCCCCAAATATTTTTCTCTAAGCACATTTGTGGGACTCCTGTTTGCTCGAATAATGTGTGCTGTAAATCAAGAATATCTAAGTGGCTATTCTTGATTCATACTTCTATTTTTTAATTAAAATTTTAATGAGATTGCTTTTTTTGAGTAGGCAGGGAAAAAAACAATAGCCAGCTGATTTTGAGAAAGCTGCATTTACGACAACATGGATAGATCTTGAGAATATCATGCTAAGTGAAGTAAATCAGACAGAAAAAGTTAAGGACCATATAAGTTCACTCATGTGTGGCATATAAAACTGAAAGCAACAAATGAACAATGCAAGAAAAACAACAAACAAAAACATAAACAGACAAAACAGTGTATGGTTACCAGAGGAAAAGCGAGTGGGAGGTAGCAAAGGGTAAAGGGGGTCAAACATATGGTGATGGAAGAAGATTTCAGTTCGGGTGGTGGGCACACAATGCAATATGCAAATGATATATCATAGAATTGTGCACTTAAAACCTATATAATTTTATGAACCAATGTCAGCCCAATAAAATTAATTTTAAAAGGTGGGGGCAACATTAGCCTTAGGGGGCAGAAAGGAAGGCAATTGCTGTATGAGTTTGTCACTTTGCTGGTATTAACTTCTGTGTAGTGAGACTGAATTATAGACCTTTAAAACTGGTCATTTTGACTTCTGGCCAAGATGGAGGCATAGGTAGATGCACTTTGCCTCCTTTCACAACCAAAAGAAGAACAACAACAAATTTAAAAACAAAAAACAACCAGAACTGCCAGAAAATCAAACTCTATGGAAGTTTGACAACCAAGGAGTTAAAGAAGAAACATTCATCCAGACTGATAGGAGGGGTAGAGAAGAGTGGCAAGAGTGGAGAAGACTAGTGGCAAGGTGGCAGCTGGAGGACCAGATGGTCCCACATTTGTGTGCAGATAAACCAGGAGGAACAACTGGGGAACAAGACAGACTGAGCAACCGAGGGTTCCAGTGTGGGGAAATAAAGCCTTGAAACCTCTGACTCTAAAAACCTGTGGGGGTTGAAGCCACAGGAGAAACTCCCAGCCTCACAGAAGAATTCATTGGAAAGACCCACAGTGTCCTAGAATGTACACAAACCAACCCACCTGGGAATCAGCACCAGAAGGGCCCAATTTGCTTGTGGGTAGGAGGGAAAGTGACTGAAATCGGCAGAGAGCTGAACAAGCAGCATTATTTCCTCTCTGACCCCTCCCCCACATACAGTTCTCCAATACAGCCAGGTGGGTTGCTCCACCGTGGCAAATACCTAAAGCTCCACCCCTTACTACATAAATGACGTGCTGAGACAAAAAAAAATATATATGGTCCAAATGAAAACAGATCAAAGCTCCAGAAAAAATACAACTAGGTGATGAAGAGATAGCCAGCCTATCAGATGCAGAGTTCAAAACACCGGTAATCAGGATGCTCACAGAAATGCTTGAGTATGGTCGCAAAATAGAGGAAAAAGTGAAGGCTATGAAAAGTGAAAGGAAGAAAGATACACAGAGAACCAACAGCGAAGGGAAGGAAACTGGGACTCAAATCAACAGTTTGGAGCAGAAGGAAGAAATAAACATTCAACCAGAAGAGAATGAGGAAACAAGAATTCAAAAAAGTGAAGAGAGGCTTAGGAACCTCCAGGATAACTTTAAACATTCCAACATCTGAATTGTAGGGGTGCCAGAAGGAGAAGAGGAACAGCAAGAAATTGAAAACTTATTTGAACAAATAATGAAGGAGAACTTCCCCAATCTGGCAAGAGAAATAGACTTCCAAGAAGTCCTGGAAGCTCAGAGAGTCCCCAAGAAGTTGGACTCCAGGAAGCACACACACATCATAGTTACATTGCCCAAGAGTAAAGAGAAGGAGAGAATCTTAAAAGCAGCAAGAGAAAAGGAGACAGTTGACTACAAAGGAGTGCCCATAAGGCTATCAGCTGATTGCTCAAAAGAAACCTTGCAGGCAAGAAGGGGCTGGAAAGAAGTATTCCAAGTCATGAAAGGCAAGGACCTACATCCAAGATTACTCTGTCCATCAAAGCTATCATTTATAATGGAAGGGCAGATAAAGTGCTTCCCAGATAAGGTCAAGATAAAAGAGTTCACCATCACCAAGCCCTTATTATATGAAATGTTAAAGGGACTTACCTAAGAAAAAGAAGAAGATCAGAAATATGAACAGTAAAATGATAACAAACTCACAACTATCAAGAACCGAACCTAAAGAAACAAAAATCAAAAGAAACCAAGCACACAACTAGAACAGGAACAGATTCATAGAAATGGAGATCACATGGAGGGTTATAAGCAGGCAGGGGGAAGGGAGAGAATGGGGGGAAAAGGTACAGGGAATAAGAAGCATAAATGGTAGGTACAAAATAGGAGGATGTTAAGAACAGTATAGGGAATAGAGTAGCTACTTATATGCAAGACCCATGGACATGAACTATGGGGGTGGATTCCTAGAGGGTATGGGGGTACTGGGTAGAGGGGGAAGGGGGGAAAATTAAGGCAACTGTAATAGCATAAACAATAAAATATATTTAAGAGAACTTACCATTTTGCTCTCAAAATCTAAAATATTTTTCAAGAAATGTATTGACTTTAAGTAGAATTTATCAACTCAAATTTCCCCCCTATATGTTCTAGCAGTGCTTTTCTACCCTTAGTAAGTTTTATATTGAGTCCTTTCTCTTTCAGTGTAAAAATAAACAAAGAATCTGCCTTCCTTTTGAAGAGAGACTTTTTGCCTAAGAAATTAGGGTCATCTGGATGCCAGAATGATCCAGTTTTAGCCTTAGGTGTACCACTAACTTTTTACTTTGAGAATTTAGTCGTTAAGTCTTCTCTACTTGAAGTTTAACTTTGTAATGTAAATTATAATGATATGTGCAGTACCCACTTTGTAATGATGGTCTACAGATTAATAAAGTAGTGCATGTAAGGTCCTTTGAACTTCACAGAGAAAAGGAATGTAGAAATCCAAGAAGGACACTATTAATAGTGTTAATAGTGTTGCTGCCAAAGTGGATTATGTTTGTGCTCTGTCATCATTAGAAATATTCCAGGGGTTAAAAATTAAGTCATTCGAGAGGAATCCCTTAAATGCACCTGGTAAATAGAAGATACTTTCTTTTGACTATGGCGTACAAGTGAACACTTTTTTTTCATGCTGTGTTTTGTGGGATAGATAAGCGGATAATACAAAGAGCATCCCCACTCAACCTGGCAGCTGTGGGGCTTCCTTGTTGTGACTGAAGGGTATCCTGTATTCAGCAAATCTCCCCCCTCTGTTCTCCTCTTCCTCTCTTCTCCCTCCTTCCATGGAATCTGACGTAAAGGTCCAGGAAATGTGCCCTCTTTTGACATAGTAGAAAGGAAATAATGGCTTTTTAAAGTTTTCTGTGGTTTTTCCTGATGGGAAGTAAAGATTTTGTAGTTTGTCTAAATGGGACTGCGACTGGTTTCCTACATAGAAAATATTTCTGGCCAAATGGCCTATTTCTAAAATTCAAGCATAATGTCCTTCATATTATAGATCTTTTAATTTATATATTTTCTCTCCCTGTGACACTTCAAAATCTGTATCTTAAACAGCTTTGTTCAGAGTTCCCAAATTCAAATACAGTGGTGAATGCTTACTAAATGTTGAAATAGTGAACGATAAGTCTTTTTATAGAGAAAGAAACAGTAAATCAGGCTGACCTTGGCTCGGCTGCCAAGTTCTTGATGTAGGTCATCAGCCATCCCTCATACCTTCCGCAAAGGCACTTCTTATGAGGTCACTTTCTATTGTTTAGTGCTTCCCACACTTGGTAACACTCCCAGATTTGCGATTTCTATTTATTGGACCCCGTCTCTTCCAGAGAATGATGGCTCACGGTCTAGTGGAAACCAGTAAACATGTGATTATAATACAGTGTGTTGAGTGGCTTGACGGAAGAAAGGCAGATTGCTCGGGAATACAGTAGAGGAGGGCTCATGTTTGGGAGAGTAGGTGGAATGACTTAATTTTTAACCCCTGGAATATTTCTAATGATGACAGAGCACAAACATAATCCACTTTGGCAGCAACACTATTAACACTATTAATAGTGTCCTTCTTGGATTTCTACATTCCTTTTCTCTGTGAAGTTCAAAGGACCTTACATGCACCCCTAAGACAGGTGACCCCTGAAGTAGTCAGGCAGAGAGGGTAGAAAGGGATGGAGAAGTGAGGGAGACCATAGGTAGAAAAGTGTGAAACAGTATGGTTGGTGCCAGGCCATGAGATGAAAGTAATTGGTGTACTAGGAACGTAAAGTTTGCTGTGAAGACAGAAGGTATACTCGTAGATAGGGACTGGGTCTCAGAGATATTCTAAGACGAGGGCCAGAGTGCTTCTCCAGGATGTCCTTAGGGTCAGTAGACCTTGCCTGATTTGTGTTACATGCACATCAGGGAAGACAGCAAGCGGCCTGAGTATCTGCGCCTGTTCAACCAAGGCCCTAATGTAGTTAGTGGTGGCCCACCCAAAGCTATTGTTTTTACCTCTCTTGTTCCCAGAGACCAGAGAACCCATTCCATCCTCGTGGAATCTCCCATGTTCGTCTGTGCAGGACATTGGCAGTGTCAGTAACAGGAATGAATGAAATGGTTGGCAGAGTCAGTAACAGGAGTGAATGAAATGGTTGGTATTTTAAACTCCAAGACAGCCTGGCAGGGGAGATCCTGTTGGAAGCAGGTCTTTCAAGCCTCTCACACAAGCCCTCTAACTCAGGTCGTAGGTGGGACTGTTACTCCAGCTCCCCGTAGGACTAGGGCCCTACAATGAGGACTGAGTATTTTAGTTTGTCACCAGGCTGAGAGTGTCTCAATTTCATGGCTTGAATATTTCTCGTCATTGTTAACATAACGCAGTTGTGCCTGGTGTGTTCCCCTTCCATCAGGACAACAGTTCCTACTTCTGTTAGAAAGAGTGTGAAGGGGGAGTCCGAGGAAAGGGCTCTAGTTCACATTAGAAACACTGGCGCTGATCAGTGGTGATTTTCCAAATGTTTCCATTGTAGTGTCAGAAACGCTATTTCTCTGCCTGGCACAAGCTGCTCCTTGATCACAGGATTAAGCTGGGGAAAGCTGGGACCCTGTCCGACTGGAAGCTTCAGTTGAAGGTCCTGAGGGCCTGGAGAGACCACACAAGATCTCAGAAGCTGCAGCGGGAGACACAAGCCCTGGAGAATGACCTTAGGGAAGAAAACAGGTACCATCTTTATGCCATGAAAACCCCTTTAGCATGTTTAGGACAGCTTTCCTCCAGAACAATCCAGAAATGAACTCCAAAAATGCTGTTCACTGGAATCATCTCATCTGCTTACAAATGTGGTAGTCACTGTTTTCCTATGTTTCATTCCAAATTAGGAAAATTTAACGGAAAACTTTAAGCACAAAATGTTTTGATTAAAATGTGCTAATATGCACGCTTTCCCTTTTTAAAGGAAGTGAGTATGTGCTTTTTTCCCTTGTCCTCTGATGTAGTAGCATTGCACTTGGACCGTCTTACAATCCAGAAGACAGAGTTTGGTTTATATGCCAATAATTCACATTCGTAGAAATCACTGTCTGCACTTAGAATGTTAATTAGAGGCACAGGGAACATCAGTCTGAGAGGGCAGACCTGCCATTCCATCTTTTGTTCCTCGTCTCATGCAGAGGTTTTGACACCTTTGTATCAACTCCCTCATATTCTTGTGAATGACAGAATTTGCCTTCAAATAAAACTTTCTTTGCTCTATCATCTTAAAATTAAATACATTTTGTTCTTTCCATTCCAAATTTAACTTTGTATTCTTGAACCAAAATCATAAATTTAGAAGAAAACGTTTATTCATTTGGGAGAGGGCAGTTCATGTTTTTATGTTTGCTCACTTCTCTACCAGCAACTCTGTTACTCATTCAAGGTGACAAATTAAACGATGGTATGTGAAAGCATTGTTACGTGGAAAAGAACAGCACCCCCTGGAGTTGTACAGCCTTGTGACAGCACTGGGCCCTGGGGACAACACAGGAGACTGAGGCATGGCCCCTTGTCCTCCAAGAGCTCACTGTTTTGTGGGGAAAACAAGATCTAGAAACAGTAGAGATGTTGAGTGTCATAATAGCTGCATAACGCATCCCCTTCTGAGGAGACCTTAGCAGAGGGAAGGGTCGCTGTGACCGAGGAGGCTCCCACAGAGTGCCAGGAAAGGCTTTATCAAGAAGCTGGGTCTTGAGCTGGGCTCTGCACAATAAGTAGGGTGTTCCTAGTGGAAATGAGGAGACCAGGTGGTGGCATGGAGCATCACCATCCCGACAGCCTGGAGACCATCAAGCATGTGGTTGTAAAGTTCATCGACTTGCAAAGGGCCTTTCATGCCAGGACAAGGAGTTTAGTTATTCTTTTGTAAGTAAAGATAAATTCGTGAAGGTTTTTAAGCAGAAGGGTGACCTAGTTAATTTTACTTTCTACAGTATGCTGGGAGAAATCTTCATTTCAAAAAAAAAAAAGGTCAACATAGAGACCTCTTCCATAATTCATTTCTAAGTCCTCAGGACCTGGTGATTGATGTAAGGGGTCGGGATGACAGTCTACCTGAAAAGGCAACGGCCGAAAAGGGTTTGTTGGACGAAGACGGGACAAGGCAGAGCTGTAAAAGGGAGACCGCGCGAGTGCGGGCCTGAAGGGCGTAGAAACTGAGATGTTAAAGTTAAAAGTGGCCTGTGAAATTTACATGCCAGAAGAAACTTGTAGGAAAAAAATCTAAAGAACTAGATATGCCATTCCAATTAAACTTTTATATAAAAACACTAAAAGGGAATTTCATAATAACATAATGTGCCATTTTTTTAAGCTCTCAGAACTTTCTGTCTCATGTCTGTGAATTATTTTCAGGTGTCTATTTTTAAATGTTCAGAATGGGTACTACATTTTCAAAACTGCAGGAGATGGAAAATATTTAACTTATAACAATTTTTTACTATAATACTTCAGAGCAGACATACCTTAGAGCAGGAGTGCTCTAATCTACTCCCTCATTTTATAGACACTGAAAGGAAGGCTCAAGGGGGAAACTGTCATCTGAAGGTCATGGAGTTAAGAGCAGCCAATCCAGAGCTAGGTCCTGGCCTTTCTGATTCCGAGTCTGATACTTTTCCCTGTACCACACAGCTCCTGTGTCAAGTGGATCTAGGTGATGGTTTCCTCAGACAACCGTGTTTGCCAATTATATTGTAATACTTATAGATGGTTTCAGAAGAGAGTGGCAATCTACAAATGATGAATCACGCTAAAAACATGAGAAGGAAGGATCTATTAAACATGAACCATACGTTGAGCTGCTTTCCTACAAATCTCTGGCTCTCGGCATCTTGTTCTTTGTTCCAGAAGTTGGTTCAGGATATTAAGTTGGGAGATCTTGTTCAAAGAAGGTTGGGGTATTAAAGGTGGAGAAAAAAGCCCGAAGGTAGTTGCTGCAAGCAGAAACCAAGAAAGGTCAGCGGGATTCTGGGTGTCAGTCCCCACTTCTGTAGCACTTTTGTCATCATGTTAGATTGCCCTTCCTCCATGCTTCCCTGGGTGTCCAGGTCAGAGGCCAGAATCTGAAGGGCATCTGAAGCTGGTAAAATTCCTGATGTGCCTGTCACAGAGGCAGGAGGACAAGACTTGCATCGTCTGGCTCACTGTAAAGCTCTAACACAATTATCTTCTCCTTTTTCTCTGAGGGGCACCTGCTGCATTACTGAATACATAAGCTTTTTTCCTTCCTATCCTTGCATTTGCCTCATTGCTGGTTTTGTGTTCTGCATCGGGTCTCAGCACCCAATCAGATCACTAGTATGTGGTTATTCATTGCTCATTTCTCACTTTTAAAAAACTCAAGACACTCTTTAGATATCTAGAATTGCCCTAAGGTAGTATTACTAACATGAGAATTTGTTTTATATTTTTTAGGTTCTTTTATTAAAGATTCCTGTAGGATAGGTAGTATAGGGCTTTTGAAGGAGGGGTGGAGTGACATTTTGAGGAGGAATCTGAAGGTTAGAAACTTTCGGTCACTGCCCAGTGTCCATATGTAGTGACCGTTGTGACTTCTTGGTCCTGTAGCATGCACCAACCACTAAGTATCATTTGAGGTGTTGTTCTAAAGCATCATGGTTCATAGTTAAATTTCTATGTAAACCTTCTGTAAGGTTTAAATAGAAACCGTATTCTTTTATATAAGAATACATTTTATATTCTTCGGTCTTTAGAGACAGCCTGTCTCTGCATGCAGTTATGTAATTGTGATGATCAATTGATAAACTTCTGTACTCTTGCCAGAAATTCCCTGAGTGCGGCTTGGAAGCATATCGGGACGGGATGTTTTCCGTGCAGGACCTCTGTCCCTCATTTTATGATTATCTGGGAACTGTGTCTGAAACCATTTCTTTGGGTTGGCATGCCCAAACAAATCACATCTGGGTGAGCTTTTAAGAAATTTAAGTGATTTTTCACTTTCAGAAGTATTTATGTTTTTTGGTGTCATCTTTTTAAAAGTGTAGAAATTGGCTTGTCTGGAATTTCATCACTCTGCCAAAGTGAACTGCAAGGGCGCAGGAGTAGGAGCAGCCTGGTCTCTGGACCCCTGCTTCAGTTTCTGCCCTTCCACTCAGTGCAAAAACATAGACTATTAAATAGATGTTCAAGACGCCGACATAACCATTGTAGAGTAGGCTCTAAGCACTATAGTGAACATGCATTTTTTTATCTATTTTCTTACCGTTTAGCATTTTTGTTATACTTACAAAAATATTTTTCTCTTTGCCTCTTTATGGTGTCCAAATAATTTCTTCCCTGACAGTCAAAACCTCAGTGTTGTTTGACTGTGTATGCTGTAAAAACATGAAAATAACAGATCAGGTAATACATGGCTCCCCCTTTCTGAGCAGATTCATATAATCGAATTTCACATTAATCAGAGCAATGTCCACTCTCTTTTCTGTGGAAGTTTATGATTTTCACTTAATTAAGTAAAGTGCTATAGAGTTTTGGGGGCTTTGTTCTTAACCTGTGTTGCTACCTGATTTATTATTCTTATTTCCTCTGTAATTTTTATTTCAAGGTTATTCAGTCTCATGTTAGATACCTAATTTATTTTCATCAAAGTAAAATAATATACAAATGTCTATCCCACCTATATTGTACTTTCATTACAAAAACCATCAGTCACCAAGTATTTATTGAATACCTATTATTAATGTATTAAAAAGAAGCAATTAAGTGTAATAAAAAATGCTGCTAGCAGAGGTGCTGCTAGTGTTTACCCTGAAATTCATTATTTCAGTCGACTTCACTCTCCCTGATTGGTGGTTTCATTCACCCAACTCTCCTGACATGACAGAAGTCTGTGTCTCTAGAGTGTTCTTTTTCAGACTAAGGGTTTTAACCCAGTAGTGGGTCCTGAAGTCAGGCTCCAGATGAGCTATGTCCTTTAAAGAAATAGAACATATTAGAACAGAAATAAGCAAGCACACCTCTGGTGACAGAGTAAATATTGCTTGGGGAAGCTTTTGTTTCAGTTACATGTAGTTTTGCTTCATACACGCACATGTAAACTTACATAGTGAGTCACAGTGCAACGTTTTTTCTCACTGTGGGTGGCAATTTAAAAGGTCTAAGAGTCGCTTGAGTATTTAAGAACTGTAACAATGTTCTTCTGACACATCGACTTAAAAACTGTATGACTTCTATTTCGTGATGACCCCCAAAAGTCCATGAGGAGAGTTAAGCATTATGTTTCTTTAACAGAAATGGAGATGTGAATAGTGTTGGAGTGCCTCCTGATGGAGATCCCCTGTGGGAAGGGAATGTAGCTGGCAGGATCTAACTCCACCCAGTCACGTCCCCTCACGTTCATGAAGTGTCCAGGAATCAAAGGAGCTCTTCCTTGGGGAGGGAAGGAATTAAGACAACCCCTACCAGACTGTGAATGAGTTCCATGAGAGCAAGTGCCTGTCTCTGCCTCTCACATGTGTCTGGTGTGTGGCAATTACCTTCACAAGGCAGTACTTCATTCACTTAGTTTTCAGGTCTGTAAATGAGTCCTTCTTTTTAGGGAACCTTTCCCTGATCAAGCCCTCCTTTCCTAAGATCTACCTTCCTAGTTTCATGTTGACTGTTATTAAGTCTTATACTCAATTGCTGACAATGATCTTCTATTGTTCCTTTCCTTTTCTCCCAGCCTTCTATCTTCCTTAGATTTCCAGGCATAGCTGGATGTCTCCCTCATGCATTCATCTTTTAAAAAGTAGTAATTTATGTACCTATTCTTCTTGTTCCTTCCCCTCCAAAAGCCCTCATAAACTATTTTATGATAATCAAAAAATGTAATATCTTTGTGACATGATAGAACAGAACTGTCACTCTTTCTCCGAGGTAATGTGTTGAGGTGCCAATGCCTTCTATGAGCACACCCTTTCCACCAGGGAATTTTATAAAGTACTTCCATTTAGCTTTTAAATAAAAGAATAAGCTGGAGCTAAGTGGAACATTTCTGGGACTGCTCTGGACTTGTGTTCCATTTATATTACCAGGTAACAAGTTGTCAATGGCCTCTTTTTTTAATGGAAGTGCTTTGTTGCTTAGAAAACACCAACTGGCCACCGAGTACAACCGGAAACAAGTTCTCCGGCACCACCTGACAGAATGGCAGCACTGGCATCGTGCAGAGATCCTGAAGAGAGAGCTGGCTCTAACAAAGGGGGAAACGAGGAAGAAAGTGAACGAGTTGTTGAAGGCAGTATCTCTGGGGAAACTCAGTGCAAACGAGTCATCAGGCATCAGTCCACTGGAGGAGGCAACAGCCATGGAGGGGCCACCTACAGGAGAGGTACGCTGTGTTTCTTTTGCTTGCTCTTCCTGCTTATTAATCACTTGGTTTTGAGCTGGCACGTGGGTAGCTTTGGCTGGTTGCCATTGTCAGGTTGCCTGGCCTATGCCATCTGAAAGATGAGGACTGCTGTGATGTCCAAAGGTTAACTTTCAGTCCGTGTTCGTTTTCTTGAACTGAATCTTCTTTCTAAGATCACATACAAACTTTGGTGTAGCTGAAACTTAACAGGACGTTAACACAGGGAATTTAAAACTACTAAGAGAAAGACTCCTTCAGGAACAGATAATGGAAAGTGCTGCTCACAACACATCAACTCTTATTTGATCGTCAAACATTTCTTTCCTGAGTGTTGTGACTTATAAGGGGGAATATTTAAGTGTTTATTTTTCTAGTGAGAATAATAATATGTATTGTAGCAACTTAGTAGGAGAAAATGACAGAAAAAAAGAAAAATAGCCTATAATTCCATCATTTGCGGATGACCACCAATAACATGTTGAAGTACAGGCATCTCATCTTTTCTCTCTTCAGGCATATGCAAATTTTTCTCTTCATTATTTTATTTAGCTTTAATATTTTCTTAAGTCCAGTCATTGAGGGCATTAGTCTGCCATCATACAGGAAAAGGAAAGCCATGTATCTTTCTTTTTAATAATAATGTAGTTTTTTAACAGGAAAATTTCTTTTGTGTCAGTAAGTCTTCTACAACAGTAGTTCTCAGCTGAGAGTATACTGCAGAGTCAGACCACTACATCAGAAGCTCTGGGAGTGGAGCACCTGTGTGTTTTTAAAGTTCCACAGGTGGGCCTGATGAATACCCGCTGGGTAAGGACTGTGCCATCATATTGGAATGGCTGCGTGATACCCTGTCAGGAACGACAAGCCAGGACCTGTTCACTTCCTCCTCTGTTGCAGATCCCTGAAGTTGTCGACAGTTTGCCACTAATGCAGACACAGCTTCACTGATCACCCTTGTAGCTAAATCTTGGCATACATCCATAGTGCTTTACTTTGGATAAATACCCAAAAGTAGAATGCACATTCTAAAGACTACTACCAAATTGCCCTCCCAGAAAGGTTGTACGAAGTACCTGTTTTCCTGCCTGATAACATATTTTTCACTTTTTACCAAGTTAACAGGTAAAATATTTTCATCTCATTACTTAAACATTTTCAGATCTTCTTTTAAATGACGACTGATGTTAAACATTTTTGCATGGGCTCTCTCTCTCTATGTGTATATAGTATATGAAAATGGATGTAGCAAGATAGATACATCATGACTGGTCTCTTCATGGCCTTTGTCCATTTTTCTACTTGGTTATGTATCTTTTTCTTATTTATAGGAACTCTTTATATTTTTTAAAGTGTTGTTGTCTTTATTATATGTTTTGCTTATTTTTTTCATTCTGTCATTTGTCTTTTTGGTTTATTTACGGTGTTTGGTACTATACACAGTTAAGTTTTTAGTAAAGGCCATCCCATCAGGTTTTCTTTTTCATAACTGCACTGTGTTTGAAGAGCCTTTCAGGGGAGGTCCTGTAGGCTCATCTCCACCCCAGACCCCCGCCACACCGCACATGATGCTGCTAAGTACTTAACTCAGCTGTGCGAAGTTACACTGGGCGCTGGAGGGTCCCGGCCTTGCTTTTTGCCCTGACTACTGCTAGCAGGCAGCTGGTTGAATTTCCCCTTCGTCTCTCAGCAAAAGGGGATCATGAGGATGCTTCCTGGGGCTTACAGAACATTTTGGTCCCTTCCCCTAGGCAGTTTCTCTACCTTTATGTCAGTCAGATCATTTTGTTTCCACTGAGACCCAGGAGAGTCTTCTATCTTAGGAAATAGCTGTGTGGGACCTTTTACCTTACAAAGGTCCACTGTTATTATCTTTAAATGAAAAAAGAAGTCAGCAGAAAGTATCTTTTCCTGTGTAAAATGGAAAAATTACTAAATATACATATATAATTTAGACTCAAGAAAAAAGGTCTCCAAATCTCTGAAATCAAAAACAAAAGAATTTATCAGGAAAGCATAATATTATAAAAAAATAGAGCAAATGAAAATACAGGATTATAATAGACTCTATAGGTTACTAGATAAACTCTAATCTTTTCTAGAGGGTAGGGCCTAACATGAGCAAGTGAAAATATAAAATCTGTAATTAGATGTTCATTAATTACACAATAACAGGAATTCATGGACCACAAACACGTATTTTATACCTAGAAATTTTTCAGAGTTGTCAGTTAGCTAATAGGTGAGTTTCTCTAATTGAAGCCAGACTGTCCAGTTCTGTCCTCTCAAGAGCAACCTGTACCAGCCAGCTTTTCTTTCTTTCTCTTATTTTCAGCCGAAAAAGTTACCATGATCCAAAAGAAATCTTGTTGCTATACTCAAGGCTTTTATAGCCTTGCTGGGGTAATAACATATCATTATCACAAAGCTTAACAGGGCCTAAAGCATGCACCCCACTTGATGCTAAATGACTCGAGCAGGTAATGGTCATGAATAAATGTCCACCGACATTTCAGAAATAGGTTATTTTTTAAAGTATTTAACATGTCAGAGTTTCCGCATATCACATCTTTCAGTTCAGCTGAGTCTACAGAAATATTTCCATCATCATGAAAAATATCTTTGAGTACCCAAGTATAGCACCCTGTTAGAGCTAGAAGCTTCTAAGATACAGAAGACAGTTCACAGTATTTTTCTCCTTGTACCACTGCAAATGGAAACATCAAAAACTGGCCAGACCTTAGACCATGGCGTCACACCATGCTAGAAGAGACATTGTAACTATGGCATTATTTTGGCCAGAATAAATTTTTCTGATGAAAAATTCTGTTCCTTTCCCTCTGTATAGAACTTGTAACACCTCAGTCTATTAAATGAGATTTAAATGATAAAGCTTTGAAAACTATTAAGCCATATGCTAATATAAAATATTATCAGGTAATGTTATTCTTATGTAATGCAGACAGTAGTCTGTTGGTCCTGGGTTTTCCAATATTTTTCACATCTAAGTTGTTTGGGAATAACTAGAGTCTATAAACTTTAATCCAGTCCTTGATCCTGAAATAAATACTATGAATTTAATTTACTGGTGGTAAGAGAGTCATTGAAGGAACTATTATTAAAGAGCTGTTATTATTAAGCAGCTGTTATAAAGAACTATTTTTAATTAGTAAAGGTATTCCTTAGTTTTCCAACATTCCTGAGAAAGAATATATCCTTTGCTATGAAATTTTCAATTTTCTACAAAATTCAGTGTTAATTCATGTAGATTAAAATTCCTGTGATATGTATCTGGAGTATCTTGCCTAATTCACAAATGAACTATCCCAATTAGAAAACTACGAGAGCACACTTCATTGTCCTGGCCCATGTCAGTGGTTCGGACAGCTGTAGCCACCCTCCTACCCAGTTTCCCTGACCAGCAGTGCACATTCTCAGAGTGGATCCCAGAGCTGAGGCCGGCAGCCTCTGAGGTAGCCAGGCCAGGAGCACAGGGCAGCTCCGGCTGGGCTGCAGGACGATGCTGACCAGATGAAGTTGGTTCTCAGCAGCACAGTCTTTTAAATAGCTGAGCTAAATAACCTCCTTCTCTCTCAGGTGACTGCTGAACCCCTTTTGTGGGAAGAGCCTCCCTCAGGGAGCAGTGGTTGTATGCCTCGCCCTGCCCTAGGCAAACCAACAGAGAGCATCTTGCAAGTTTCCCTCCAGAACGTCACTTTGAACACATCTGACATGAAGCTTCACAAACCCCTGGATGTTGAGCCTTCCCCACAGCCTGACAGCAACGAGAAGCTCAGAACCACCAGCCAGAAAGCAAAACCCATCTGCGTGAGTCATTTCCACAACCGCCATGCCTTCCAGCAACAGCTGATTGAGAAGCAAAAGAAGAAACTTCAGGAACAGCACAAAACGATTCTGGAGCTGAGGGAAAGCCAGAGGCTGGCGAAGGCTCGGTGGGCAGTAGAGCGTGATGCCGCGGTGATTGACGCACAGAGCCGCCTGCTGTCAAACCCCAAAGAAGAACCAAAGAGAACCCACAAGGCACTTTCAAAGTATGTCCATTGTATTGGAACACTCCCTGGACTCATTGTTTGGAGTTTTTCACTTTGCGGTAGATGAGCTTCTGAGCTTTGCCTAGCTTCCAGGCTCGATGGTCTGTCCTTTCACTGTGCACTCTCAGACCAAAGAAACCCATGCATTGTGACTGGTCCAGGAGAGGTGCAAATAGTGTTTAAGGCAAGTGGCTGCCTGTAAGGGTCCACTCATACAGTTAGCATTTGTATTGTAGCTGCCTTTGTCTGAGGAGCTCTGGTAAAGAAGAAAAATACTTACCTGCTCTAACTTGACTCATGGGTTTCTGATTTTGCTTAGGGCCAAGGAGCCAGGTTAGACAGTATCAGGTCCAAGTGGAGCAGTCCCTGGGTCCAGCCAATTATCTACCCTAAATTTATAAGGTAAATATCTTGGAGCCTGGAATAAGAGTCCAAATTTCTAATAACCATTTAACATGGTTTCAGACGTGCACTCAACACGTGTGAAAAATGGTGGGACAGGAAGTGGGCAACATCTCTTGTCGAAGTGCTGGGATTGGGGTCGGAGGGCCTGACTCACTCTGGCGTCTCAGGCCAGTCACTCGGGTCTTTCCCTGCCAGTTTCTCTAGTGGGTATAGTAATGTGTAGTTATCTCAGAGAGGAAGGACTAAAGTGTTTTCAATTCTTTGAGTTCCTCAAGTGCAAAGGCTTTGAACAAAGCTGGTTATGGATCTGAATTCTTATTTTTTCCCCCTCTAGTTCATCTGTTGCTTCCCCTGGAACTGAAGGTAGTAGAAGTAACTCCCAAAATTATCTTTCTGGACCCAAAAGGAGCCCGAAGAAGCTGATGACACCGCATCCCATTCTTAAAGGCAAGGCCCTCCTGGTTTGGCCCTGGTGGTGGTTATCTTCCCTGTGGCCTAGAACGTGCTGGGACTGAAATCTGACAACTCTTGGGTTCTGAGGTTTGGCAAAACCTGGTCGGTCTAAGGGGGGGTAGGCACCAGAGAGCTCCACGACTTTTTCCCTGCATCTTCCGCCAAGCCTTTTGGCCTTTCCGGCCAATACCAAAACATAAGTGCCGAGAGGTTTATCATCTTCCTGTAACTTAAGATTTGTATTATGATAAAAAAAATAATGGGACAAATACACACACGAGAAAACTCTGAGTAGCTGCTAGGAATAAACACTTAGGTAACACTTTGTTACCTATTGTTGTACTTTGTTAACATTAAAATATTAGTTTACAGCAATTTACATCAAGTTAGTACATCATTTTATAATGAATTGTGCCTTGATGATAGGCTTTTAGTAATGAAATTTATAAACCTCCTATTTTAATAAGATTTTTTATAACATAGACATTGTTACTCAAACCAAACAGCACTATGAGAACAGAAGCATTCCTCAGAACCCTCCTGATGAATCTGCTCCTGTGTTCACTGCAGTCGCACCCCATGCGCATGTCTGTATGTGGTGGCAGGACTCCGACAAGGATACTGTGTTTGGTAAATCTGGTTTTTCTCCGTGGCACAATTGCTGCCCCAACAAGAATCGACGTCATCCGAATGACACTGTATCTAAAGTTCACTTCTATTAATGTAGAAATTAGCAGTCTTTGCACCAATTCTGCCAGGACAGCAGCTTGTGCCATCTTTGTCCGCCACGGAGGATAATGAAAACATGGCCAGGCTACTTTCCAAGTCGCCTTTCGTGACCAGCTGCAGAAGAGAAGAGGAGGGGCACCTTCCCAGAGACTGCTTCTCAGAGCTCTCTCTTTACTCCATTCTGCCTCCTTAAAGACAGCCTCACTCCTGCTCTCTGTGACACCCCCACTGTTCTTTCTCCAGCAGAGCAGACACTTAGTATCTATAAGACACAGCCTGGTGAGTTGTTTTTTTCATTAATCTTTAAAACTTGGAGTTAATTTTCTCTGCCTGTACCATGGCACAAGGAATAGAAAGTAGGTGTTGGCTGACTTAGGTGAGCAGAACTCGGTACTCCCCTCCCCCTCCCCCCCGTGCTCCTCTCCCCGGGAAGGTCTGTGGCAGGCATAGCATCAGACCACCTTGCGCATTTGCTGCTTTTGGACCAATATTTAATAGACTGTTATGAACAGGAGTCTGACACCCAAATTCATTCAGATGCCAGTTCTCCCAGCGCTTCGTACTGTTCCATTTCCTGCCCATCTGGATATCCAGGCCTTAAAACTAAATTAAAATATATTCATCATGACCCTAAACTTTAGTTTGTGCTTGTTATTACATATACAGACATATGTGTAGTGATTTAGGAAAAATTAGTAGGATCAATGCAATTTGAGGAATAATTCTATTCTCAAATTACTTGTTAGATATAAGTAAAGTTATTCATTAAAGGAATTATCAAATAAAAGTTGTGGTTTCTGGGTTTCATATACTAAAAGTATCATTAGCACATTATCTTATTTAAACCAGTAAACAGTTATTCTAATCAAAATGTAAATAAAGACATAATCTGCAAATTGTTCATCATTGCTGAGGAAGGGATTATAGTTCTTTAACCTTTAGGGAATATATATACACACCTAAAATTTATATATTTATACTTTATACATATATATTTCTGAGATGGTGAACACTCAGCTTGTAAGAAAACCTTAATAACACCAAGTTTTACTATAAATAGAGACATTTGTTTTGCAGTGTTCCTTACATTTTTGATGTTGGAACTCTTACTATTTTCTAGCCATGGAAGAGAGAGCCGCCCAGAGAGCCGAACGTAGGCGGGTCTTGGCAGAGAAGAAGAAAAAACAAGAAGAGGATAAATTGGTAATAAACCAAGAATGCGGACTGAGGCAAGAAAAAGGATTTGCATAGGTCTTTATGAAAAAGCTAAACCTAGCTTGTTTAAGCCTAATGAGACAATAGAGTTAAACCACTTTGGTGATGGCTTTTTGCCTACGGGCCCGAATTCTGTGACAATTCTAGAAAAATAAGGGGGAGCAGGCATGATGCTGACCACTAGTACAGCAGCAAATGTCACAAAAGTTGATGGGAACTAGCAAATTGGAAGATTTACACATAACCAAGACTAATCTGTTACAAGCAGATGTTCTACCTGACAAGTTTGCGAGGGTCTTCTGAAGTTTTTTCAAGTTTTGACTGGGATTGTCAGAAGTCAATTTTGTGCCTACTAAGAAAAAATAGATAACACTAACGGGTTTGAAGGGTTTTTGGTGAAATGAAAGAAAAAAATTCCCCATACTATATATAGTTCAGACTTAGTATTTCACAGATGAAAATAAGAACTAGAAAGTAATCCTTTTATGATTAAAAGAAAGTTAATGGTCTTATTCATGCTTAGTCTCATCTTCCCAAGGAGAAGAGGGTTCCTTGGAGAAACTTTCAAGTTATACGACTGACCGCCTGTTGATTGGGTTTTTTACTTTTATCACAAAGAGCAAAATTTTTCCAGAAACAGGGTGAATACCTTGGTAGACACTTAACTTTGCTCAGCCTCAGTTTAAAAGATTGTATTTCCATATGAATTGAGGGTTCTGGTTTTTACAAATTCTGGTCTTGATCAGGCCCAGTTAAAGGCCCAAGAGGAGGAGCGTCAGCAGAGAGAGGCAGAAGAAAAGGAGGCTCAGCTTGAGGAAAAACGGGAAGAGAAGAGACTGAAGAAAATGGTTAGTAGCGTCTGTCTGCTCAGCTGCCCGCCTCTCGAGGCCGCTTGTGGCAACGCTAAGGCCCTGTGCACCCTCCCCACCCCAGAACTTCCGTCTAGAACACTCTTTTCTCACCACCATCCCTTTCCTCTATTTTGTGAAAACCTCTCATTCTTTACATCTTAGGTCAATATGACTTCTTCCAAATTAGCCTTTCCTGCCTTGCCCCACCCTCCTCTCCACCCAAGGTTAGGTTAGGTCTCTCTCTCTCTGCCTTCGAATATATTTCCTTCAAAGCATTACCAGGGCTTTAATTATGCATTTGTTCTGTGGTCGTTGTATTTGTGTCTGCATCTCCAACTAAGCTGGAATCTGCGTAAGAGCAGAGGGTGCAGTCTGATGCTGCTTTCTATTGTACTGGCTAGCCGTGTGCCAAGCACAGTAGGAACTCAGCACGTGTGTTGAATGAGTGAATAAATGAACAAACGGAAGGAAGTACGCACAGAAGAAATGAGAGGTAAAACTCTCATTTTCAAGGTTATTAAATTCTAGTTGGAAAGATAAGGCCTTAAAATACAAACCTGCCAGAGATGGTGCAATACAGCATACGCTGTTTTGTGCGTCACAGACCAGAGAGATTGGCAGGGTCACGCAAGGCAAGATCTGTGAAGATTTTGGAGGCGTTAGAGGCATTTTCATAGAAAAGAGATGTGAATTGAAAATTGTATTAGGGTTCTCCAGGGAAACAGAACGAATGAGATATATGTGTACATAAATATATATACGATAGGAAGAGATTTATATAAGGAATTGGCTCACATGACTATGAAAGCTGAGAAGTCCCACAGTCTGCCACCCAGAAGCTGGAGACCCAGGAAAGCCAGTGAAACAGTTCCAGTTCACAGGCAGGAGACCAATGTCCCAGCTCAAGCAGGCAGGCAGGAAGCAAAAGAGGGCAAATTCCTCCTCCTTCTGCCTTATTGTCCTATTCGGGCTCTTAAAGGGTTGGATGGTGCCCACACGTGCATGGGAGGTCAGTCTACTTTACTGAGTCCATGGATTCAAATGTTAATATCATCCAGAAATATCTTCACAGACACACCCAGAGATCACATTTCATCTGGGACCCTGTGGCACAGGCAAACTGACACATAAAATTAACCATCATAAGTCTGCCCCGTTGTTAACGTGGCATCCCTACATGTCTTAAACCAAACTAATCTTCTAATGAAGACAATAACAATATCGTAGCTCTGTCCGGCATGAAACAGCTACCCTGGAAATGCACTGACCTCCGCCCCAAAAGAAGAGGGAAAGTCTTTGAGTAGTGTTTACTCTTCTTGATATCCCATAATTTAAATACTACGATATAAAATGAATAATACTTAAATAATATGATATAAAGCCAATGCATCTTATGTTACATAATAAGAGAATAATAGAGGAAAGAAAACAAAGATATGTACACACACACACACACAAATATATTCATAGCAAAATAAGAAAAGAATATTCATGACAATTACAGTCTTCATTTATGTAACTGGTCAAGTGGGTGCAGCCAGATTTATAACTACCTTCTTGCACTACCCACTCTACCCTTTTCCTTCAGCAGGCATCTCTGCTGGTTGCAGTTTTTTACCTGGTGAGGTGACCCCAAATCTTCAGTCCTAAGGGTCTGGGCCATTAGTAGCCCAGTGTGGATTAGGTCTTTGTAGTTTTCAATTGACCTTAATCACAGGGCATGGTAGTACTAAGATATACTCTAGCAGGGGTGTCTAACCTTTTGGAATCTCTGGGCCACACTGGAAGAACAGTTGTCTTGGGCCACACATTAAGTACACAAACACTAATGAAAACTGATGAGCAAAAAAAAAAGGTTTTGAGTAAATTTACGATTTTGTGCTGGGCCTCATTCATAGCTGTTCTGGGCTGCATGTGGCCTGTCGGCCGTGGGTTGGACACCCCTGCAAGGGTCTCCTGCATTCCAGAAACACTCCTCCTTACCTTCTCTTGGAGTAGTAATCCAGTTTCCCGTAGTAATCAGGATCATGCACCCAGCCAGCACTTCCTTCTTTGCCTCTTGACTTAGAGTCATAAGGAGCCCAAAATGAATGGGTGGCATTCTTAAATTGCAGCACAGTGGCATGATTGTCACGTCCCCTGGTAGAAGCATTCCCCCATTTGAAACCAGGACCTCTAGACTAACAGGACTTAAAGTCATGAGAAAAGGAAGCGGAAATTTTACTAGTGGGTCACTGGAGATAACCATGAGTAAGTAGTACCACTCCCATTTATCTCTCTTGATTCCTGGACCCCATGAATCCTGGCTATGGGAGAACAGCACCATATACTGGATAGGGAGGCAGAGTATGTACAGCCCTCTAGAGAGCCATACCCCCGACCTGCAAGGTATTGCTGCCCAACTGGCACTGCAACTGATCCTTCAGAAGACCGTGCCACCGTTCTGTCAAGCCAGCTGCTTCAGGGTGGTAGGGGACATGATAAGACCAGTAAGTTCCATGTGTGCAGGCCGATCGCCATACTTCTTTCACTGTGCAGTGAGTTCTATGGGCAGAAGCCATGCTGTGTGAAATACACTGATGGTGGATAAGCATTGTGTAAGTCCACAGATGAGACCATGTAAGTCCATGGATAGTAATTTGGGCAGAAGCATCATGTAGGGGAAAAGCAAATCCATATCCAGAGTAAATATCTAGTCCAGTGAGAACAAAACACTGCTCCTTCTGTGGTAGAAACAGTTTAGTATAATCAACCTGCCACCTGATAGCTTGCTGGTCGACCCAGAAAATGTTGCCATATTGGAGACGCAGCATTAGTCTCTGCTGCTAGCCATTTGGGCACTGAGCAGCGGCCATAGCCAGTCAGCCTTGGTGAGTGGAAGTCTGTGATGCTGAGCCCTTGTATAACTTCCATCCCTGCCACCTCAGCCACTTCGTTTGTGAGCCTATTGGGCATTTGTAGGACTGGCTGGAGAAAGAGGCTAACTGGGTATCCCCTGAATGGGTGAGTTTGTCCACAGAGCAAAAGGCATACACAATGTACTATAATTCATCCTTTGCTAAGTCAGCCTAAGCAATCTTTAGATACAGCTCAGTTACCTCCCTTAAAAATGACGTAAGTAGCATGGTTCTGAAGTAGCATTTCCCGATACGTGTTCTGTGTAATTTTAGTGGTTCCTGATATCAAGCAGTTATGAATTACCTTCTTACCTTTGTCAACAATCAGTTAACTGTATTTGTGTGTCCATTTCTGGGCTCTATTCTTTTCTACTGATCTTTATGTATATTCCTTTAATAGTACCACATTGTCTCTGATTGCTGTAGCTTCGTAGCAAATCCTGAATATAGTAAATGTGAATTCTCCCACTTTATTGTTTTTCACAGTGTTTTGGCTATTATAGTTCTTTTGCCATTCTGTACAAATTTTAGACTAATCTTGTTGATAAGTACAAAAATCTTGCTAAAATTTTGTTCATGATCATATTGAATTATGGATCAAATTGGAAGAATAGACATCTTAACAACATTGAATCTTTATGAACATGGTACATGTCCGTTTATTTGGATCTTTGATTTGTTTCATGATTGTCTTATAGCTTCCCACTGATCTTATATATATTTTGTTAGATTTATACCTAAGTACTTCTTTTTGTGGTAGTTTTGTAAATGGTATCTTTTTAAATTTCAGAATTTATTTATTCATTCCTAGTATGTAGGAACACCATTATTTTTGCATGTTGACCTTGTGTCCTGCGACCTTGCTAAACTCAGTTGTTAGTTCTAGGAGATTTTTGTGGATTCGCTGGAATTTTGTACCTATGCAACCATGTCTGCTAATAAAGGCAGTTTTGTTTCTTTTTTTCCAATCTGTATGGCTTTTATTTATTTTTCTTGCCTTATTACCCTAGCTAGGTGTAGCAGTATAAGGCTGAGTAAGAGTAGTGGGAAAAGACATCCTTGCCTGCAGTTTCTCACTGTTATTGTCACATATTTTGTGTGTTTATATATACAAATACCCAGTATGTTGTACCTTTTATTGCTTTAAATAGTTATATATTAGTATAATTGAAAATAAGCTTAAGATTGTATTTTACCTTAATTTCATCCAATTCCTATCCTCTTTCTTTCTTTCTTTTTTAAAAAAGATTTTATTTATTTATTTTTTAGAGAGAGGAAGGGAGGGAGAAAGAGAGGAAGAGAAACATCAATGCGTGGTTGCCTTTTGCATGCCCCCCACTGGGGACCAGGCCCACAACCCAGGCATGTGCCCTGACTGGGAGTCTAACCATCGACCCTTTGTTTCACAGGCTGGCACTCGATCCACTGAGCCACTCAGCCAGGGCTTATGCTCTTTGTTTCTTTGTGTAGATCTAAGTTTTTAACCTTTATCTTATTACTTCTGCCTGAAGAACTTTAACATTCCTTGTAGGGTAAGTCTTTTGGTAGTGAATTCCCTTTTAAACAAACACAACAATTTTTTCCTGAGGATATGTTTATTAATTTTAGAGAGAGAAGAAGGGAAAAAAAGATAGATAGATAGATAGATAGATAGATAGATAGATAGATGAAAGAAAGAAAAGAAAAGAGAACACCAATGTTAGAGAAACATCAATCGGTTGCCTCTTGTATGTGCCGAGACCAGGGATCAAACCCACAACCTAGATTCATGCCCTGATTGGGAATCAAACCCACAACCTTTTGGTGTATGGGATGACACTCCAACCTACTGAGCTGCCTGGCCAGGGCCCCTTTTGTTTTTGTTCATCTGAGAAAGTCTTTATTTCTCCTTCGTTTTTGAAGGGTATTTTCACCCAATATAAAATTCTGGGTTGACAGTGTTTTCTTTCAACACTTGAAAGAGGCTTGTAGTTGGCCACCTTCTCACTGTGTCCTCCAAGGCATCTCCTCAGTGCATGCACTTAGAGGAAGAGAGAGAGAACGCATAAGTTCTCTGATTTCTCTTCTTATAAGGACATTAATCCCATCCTTAGGACATCATTTTACCATAATTACTTCCTTAGAGGCCCCATGTCCAAATACAGCCACACTGCGATATTAAGGCTTCAGCGTACCAATCTAGGTGGAACATAAACACTTGGTCTATAAGAGTGGGTTGGGTGAGTTTTTCCCACCAGCTGCCTTCAAGATATCTTCTGTATTTGGCTTTCAGCAGTTTGAATATGATATGTCTAGATGTGGTTTTTGTGTCTGCTTTTCCCTGCTTGGTGGTCTCTAAGTTTCTTAGATATTCAGTCAGTTATTTTAAAATATGTTTACTCATTATTTCCTCAAATATTTTACCTGCCCCAATTCTTTTTCCTCTTCTCCTGGGACTCCAGCTATGCTTGTATTACATTGTTTGTCCCTCAGCTATTGGGTGCTCTGCTGTTTTTCACTCTTATGTCCCTTTACCTTTCAGTTTGTATCATTTATATCGCCTAAGTTCAGGCTTCCTGATTCTTTCCTTGACTGTGTAATATCTAGAGACGAGCCCATTGAAGGCCCTCTTCATTTCTGTTAACATGTTGTTGATTTCTGGTTTTTCATTTGACGATTATATATGTTGTCCATGTCTCTGCTAAAACTACCTGTCTATTCTTGAATGATGGCTACCTTTTCCATTACAGCCTTTACTGATATCATAAGTTATTTAAAACCTCATTTCTCTGATATTTCCAACATCTCTGTCCTATCTGAATCTTGTTCTAATGATTGCTTTATCTTTTCAGGCCTTATTTTTTGTCTTTTGGTATGTCATATACGTATGGAAGCCAGACATGTTATTCAGAACAGGAGAAACTGAGATAAACAGGCTTTTACTGTGGAGATGTTAATCTAGATGTTAAGAGTTGGGCTGCGTTTGAAGTCTGTTAATTATATGATTACCATTGTTGAGCTTTGTTGTTGCTCTGGGCGCCATAGACCTGAGTTTCCTCTAGTGACTTTGTCTTGTCTCTTCTTTGGCCTTAGGTCTTCCCTTTGTATCGTTCCCCAGAGAATCTGTCTCCGGCAGCTCTCTCAGCTGTACTCTATTTTATTACTGGAGGTGTGTTAGCCTGCTGGTAGAGTGTAAACAAGGGGGAGCATTCTGTAATGTTCTGATGAGGCCTCACTCTTTGCAGGCCTAATATTGGTCATTTAGGAGAATTTCTGCCCCTACTATAGGAGGAGAGCCTTTCCTTACCCTTCTGTTCCATTCTTTCAGTACCCACTATATGGTATATGACCTGAAAGCCCTTCCCTTTGTGAGGTCCCCCCTCCACTTAGGTGAGATAGGGGTAGTGGCCTTAGAGTTCCCTCCCCCCAGCTATAGTGGCATTCCTCTAGTGCCCTCGGGTGGTGCCACTTTTCGGATAAAGTCTTTTGTTCCCTAAGGAAGAACGGTCTGGGCAGATTTTGCAGTGGTCACTGTTTCTCTCTGCCAGCCAGAACCATGGTGGGAACTTAACTGGACTCTCCCTGATTCTCTCTCTGAAAGCCTGGTGGAGTTCCTAGAACAAACACATGCAAAAAGGGGGGAACATCCCTATGGCTGTGACCCACAGGAGCTTCACATTTCTCATGCTGGCCCACCCTTGGCCTCCAGCAATTTGCCAAAATTTCTAGGTTAATCCTCTTACTGATTCATATGGCGTATGGTAGCTTCTGCCTCAGAAAAGCAGATGTTCTGGTTCTGTGTCTCCCTGAAGGTGCCTATTTCTCCAGATGTGCAATGGCTTCAATTCTCTGATTGGTTCATAAAAAGTCATTAATTTACTGTCTGTCCAGCTTTTTCTTGCTGGAAGATTATAACTTGTGCGGAGGAAGAAGAAGGATACATTATGGATAAATAGGTTATTTTATTTCTCTCACTATACCACAATCTTTCAATTTTAGGAAAGGTAAAATGTAATTTGGGTCTCTGACAATAGACAAAGAGCCTTTGTCACATAGACTAGTTTCTATTTAGTAAGCAAGCTGTTTGTAGCTGTCTCAATTGACATAGACGCATTTACGGACTGGTTGTGTTTGAGCTTTCTTTGCAGCAGCTTTAGACCTAAAATGCACTTGGCAGTGGTGTCCTTTTGCTTCTGGCATAGATGCTCTACACAGTGTGTTTCTCCGCCCAGCTTATTCTGTGCGTTCCTCATACTCTGCACAGGTGATTCTGTACCTCCTTGTATACTTCAGAGGGCCATTCACAGTAAGCCACTTCCAAGGCCATAGCAGTGTTATTCCTCTGGACATCAAAAAGAGAATGACGTTTCTAAACCAGTGCCTGCTGTGACTTCTCAAAGGCAGTCACATCTTAGATGTGTTTGATGGAAGCATGCTTCACCTCTTTAGTTGGGCACTTTTTTGCTCAAGTATATCAGCAAGTTGTCCAACAGTGGTACCATATTTTCTAACTACATGGTGGATAAGCAACCTAAATGCTGATATGGTAGAGAAGGTCTCGAAGGCATTCACATGTATTTCCTTGGATAGAAAATACAAGCTAAGTCTTATGATACCAGTTTTAGGATAAAGGAACTGGAAAACTTCCTCAGGAAAAATCTCATGACCTATTTGTCTTCCATAATGAGGAAAAAGTGGTTCAGGATCAAGCCTTGGCTGTCCTCTGCAAGATCTTTGTTACCTGCAATTCCCTTGGACGTACCTGTGCTTCATTTTTCAGAGAGGGAGCCTGGAGAAAGTCTCACCTGGGACAGCGTGGTCACCGAGGGCCCACAGGTGGCTCTGTCCTTCAGTGTCAGATACAGCAGTAACATGGCCTCTCACAGGTCTCTCACAATGACCTTTTAAAATAAAAGTCTAAACTTGTCTTAACATCTCATTGCTCATTTTTTTATACAATTTTTTAAAAGATTTTATTTATTTATTTTTGGACGGGGGGAGAGAGGAAGAGAGGGAGAGAAATATCAATGTGTGGGTGCCCCTTGCATGCCCCCTACTGGGGACCTGGCCCGCAACTCAGGCATGTGCCCTGACTGGGAATCAAACCAGCGACCTTTTGCTTCCCAGTCCGGCACTCAATCCACTGAGCCACACCAGTCAGGGCCCCACTGCTTACTTTTGCTAAAAGCTTACTTTCCAGACAATGCCTTTAATGGCTGTATAAATACATTTTTCATTGATAGTTGATGAAGTTTGTGTTTGAAAAGATAATTTTATCAGAGAAAACCAGGTAAGATTTGATGTCTTCCATAATTGCTTAACAAGCATATTTGTTCATTTAACAAATACCATTAGAGCATCTACTATGTGCTAGACATTGTTTAGGGTGTTAGAGTAGAGCAGTGGAGAAGACAATGGTCTGCCCTCAAAAATGTATTGCTCTCTGAGGAAAACAGGTAATCGTAAGATAACAGATAAAGAAGTAGGGAGGTAAAGCTATAACAGGGGAAGCAAGATGGGAAAGGCCTCTCTGAGGAGGTGATACTGGAACTGCTGGATGCTCAGAAGGCCTCTGCAAGGTCCACTGAGGGCATGTTAACTGTGAGATGGCTATTAGACATCCCAATAAATGTCAGATTGGCAGAGGAATATGTAAGTGTGGACATCAAGGTTTTAGTAAGGAATCTTGGAGTCAAAAGTATGTCAATGTTTTTGATGCTCTAGAAGTGAATGAAATCAACTTGGGGAATGGCCTGGATAGAGAATAAATTTGAAACTGCTTTCTAATTTCAGAACATTATCATCAAAAAAGATGCTTGATATGATTTTAATCTTTGTAAATTTATTAAGACTTGTTTTGTGGCCTAACATGATCTATCCTGGAGAAGGTTCCACGTGCACTTGAGAAAATGTGTGTTCTGTTGCCATTAGATGTAATGTTCTGTATCTGTCTGTCAGGTTCATCTGGATTAACATGCAGTGTAAGCCAAAGTTTCTTTATTGATTTTTCTGTCTGGATGATCTATTCACTGTTTAAAGTGCGTTATTGAAGTCCCTACTGTTGTCCTCTTGTTGTCTGTTTCTCCCTTCAATATGTTGGTATTTGCTTTCTGTATTGAGGTGCTCTTCTGTTGGGTGCATAAGTATTTACAGTTGTTATAGCCTCTTCATGAGTTAACCCCTTTATCCTGACATAATGACCTTCTTTATCTCTTGTTGTAGTTTTTGGCTTAATGTCTGTTTTGTCTGGTGTAAACATAGCTACCCCTCTCTCTTTTGGTTTCCACTTCATGGAATATCTTTTCCCATCTCTCCACTTTCACTCTGTGTGTGTGTCTGAGAGGCTGAAGTGAGCCTCTCAGAACCTATAGTTGGTTCTTATTTTCTCTAATACATTCAGCCACTCTGTTTTTTGATTGGAGAATTTAGTCTATACATTTAACAGTAATTATTGATAGGTATGGACTTACTGTTGTCATTTTGTTAACTGTTCTCTGGCTGTTTTGAGTTCCTTTGTTCCTCTCTTTCTTTCTTCCTTTGATTTGATGATTCTTTTAGTGGTATGCTTTGATTTCTTTATCTTTTCTTTTGTGTGTGTATCTG
>VMDR010006930.1:0-42953 GCA_007922815.1 Macrotus californicus | reverse complement strand
GGCGCCGTACCACCCCACAGCGTTTTCCACGGCTGAAAATGCGCGCGGGGTGGTGCCCCGGCGGCGGCCCTGCCCGAATCGCAGGTCGCCGGCCCCCAGCTTGCAGAGCCTGCAGGGGTCCCGCGAGTGCCCGGGATGCCTGCCCCCGCCGCCCCGGTCCTGCTTGGGACCGATGGGCCGTACCACCCCACAGCGTTTTTCGCGGCTGAAAATGTGCGCGGGGTGGTACCCCCGTGGCTGCCCTGCCCGAATCGCAGGTCGCCGGCCCCCAGCTTGCCGAGCCTGCAGGGGTCCCGCGAGTGCCCGGGATGCCTGCCCCCGCCGCCCCGGTCCTGCCTTGGGCTGAGGCGCCGTACCACCCCACAGCGTTTTTCCGCGGCTGAAAATGTGCGCGGGGTGGTACCCCTGCGACGGCCCTGCCCCCAGCGCAAGTAGCCGGCCCCCGGCCTGAGGGTCCAGCCGGGGCCCCGCGAGTGCCCGGGATTCCTGCCCCCGCTGCCCCGGTCCTGCTGGGGGCCGGGGCGCTGTACCACCCCACAACGTTTTCCTGCGGCTGAAAATGCGCGCGGGGTGGTGCCCCGGTGGCGGCCCTGCCCGCAGCGCAGGTTGCCGGCCCCAGGACTGGGTAGCTTGCCGGGGCCCCGCGAGTGCACGGGGAGCATGCCCACGCCGCCCCGGTGCTTTTGGGAGCCGTGGCCTCATATCTCCCCACGGCGTTTTTCCGCGGCTAAAAATTGCACGGGGTGATAACCTGGTGGCGGCCCTGTCCGCAGAGCAGATCGCCGGCCCCCAGCTTGCAGAGCCTGCAGGGGTCCCGCGAGTGCCTGGTATGCCTGCCCCCGCCGGCCTGGTCCTGCTGGGGGCCGGGGCGCCTTACCACACCCCACAGCGTTTTTCCGCGGCTGAAAATGCGCGCGTGGTGGGACCTCAGCGGCGGCCCTGCCCCCAGCGCAGGTCGCCGGCCCCCGGCCTGCGGAGCCTGCCGTGGCTTCGCGAATGTCCAGGATGCCTGCCCCCACTGCACCGGTCCTGCTGTGGGCCGGGGCGCTGTACCATCCCACAGCGTTTTTCCGCGGCTGAAAATGCACGCGGGGTGGGACCTCCGCGGCGGCCCTGCCCCCAGCGCAGGTCGCCGGCCCCCGGCCTGCGGAGCCTGCCGTGGCTTCGCGAATCTCCAGGATGCCTGCCCCCACCGCACCGGTCCTGCTTGGGACCGAGGGGCCGTACCACCCCACAGCGTTTTTCCGCGGCTGAAAATGCGCGCATGGTGAGACCCCCGGGGCGGCCCTGCCCCCAGTGCAGGTCACCGGCCCCCGGCTGCGGAGCCTGCCGTGGTTCCGCGAATCCCCAGGATGCCTGCCCCCGCCGCCCCGTTCCTGCTGGAGGCCAGGGCACCGTACCACCCCACAGCGTTTTTCCGCGCCTGAAAATGCGCGCGGGGTGGTACCCTGGCGGCGGCCCTCCCCGCAGCGGAGGTTGCCGGCCCCATGCCTGGGGAGCCTGCTGGGGCCCCGCGAGTGCCCGGGGAGCATACCCCGCCGCCCCGGGGCTGCTGGGGGACAGGGCGCCGTACCACCCCACAGCGTTTTTGAGCGGCTGAAAATGCGCGCGGGGTGGTACCACTGCCACGGCCCTGCCCCCAGCGCAAGTTGCCGGCCCCCAGCCTGAGGGGCCAGCCGGGGCCCCGCGAGTGCCCGGGATGCCTGCCCCAGCAGCCCCAGTCCTACTGGGGGCCGGGGCGCTGTACCAGCCCAAAGCGTTTTTCCGCGGCTGAAAATGCGCACGGGGTGGTGCCCCGGCGGCGGCCCTGCCCGCATCGCAGGTTGCCGGTTCCAGGCCTAAGGAGCCTACCGGGGCTACGCGAGTGCCCGGGGAGCATACTCCGCCGCCCCGGTGCTGCTGGGGGACAGGGCGCCCTACCACCCCATAGCGTTTTTCCGCGGCTGCAAATGCGCGCGGGGTGGTACCCCTGCGACGGCCCTGCCCCCAGCGCATGTCGCCGGCCCCCGGCCTGAGGGGCCAGCCGGGGTCCCGCGAGTGTCCGGGATGTCACCCTTGCCGCCCCGGTCCTGCTGGGGGCCGGGGCGCCGTACCACCCCATAGCGTTTTTCCGCGGCTGAAAGTGCGCGCTGGATGGTGCCCCGGCGGCGGCCCTGCCCGCTGCGCTGGTTGCCGGCCCCAGGCCTGGGGAGCTTGCCGGGGCCCCGCGAGTGCTCTGGGAGCATGCTCCCGCCGCCCCGGTGCTGCTGGGGGCCGGAGCGCCGTACCACCCCACAGCGTTTTTCCACGGCTGAAAATGCGCGCTGGGTGGTGGCCCGGCGGTGGCCCTTCCGGAATGCAGGTCACCGGCCCCCATCCTGAGGGGCCAGCCGTGGCCCCGCAAGTGCCCGGGATGCCTGCTCCCGCCGCCCCAATGCTGCTGGGTGCCGGGGCGTCATACCACCCTACAGCGTTTTTCGGCGGCTGAAAATGCGCGTGGGGTGGTACCCCGGCGGCGGTCCTGACCGCAGCGCAGGTTGCCGGCCCCAGGCCTGGGTAGTCTACCGGGGCCCTGCGAGTGCACGGGGAGTATGCCCCCACCACCGCGGTGCTGCTGGGATCCGGGTCGCCGTACCACCCCACACCTTTTTTCCGTGGCTGAAAATGCGCGCGGGGTTGTGCCCCGATAGCGGCCCTGCCAGCAGCGCAGGTCGCCGGCCCTCTGCCTGCGGAGCCTCCCGGGGCTCTGCGAGTGCCTAAGATGCCTTCCTCCGCCGCCCCGGTCTTGCTGGGGTCGGGGCGCCGTACCACCCCACAGCGTTTTCCACGGCTGAAAATGCGCGCGGGGTGGTGCCCCGGCGGCGGCCCTGCCCGAATCGCTGGTCGCCGGCCCCCAGCTTGCAGAGCCTGCAGGGGTCCCGCGAGTGCCCGGGATGCCTGCCCCCGCCGCCCCGGTCCTGCTTGGGACCTATGGGCCGTACCACCCCACAGCGTTTTCCGCGGTTGAAAATGTGCGCGGGGTGGTACCCCCGTGGCGGCCCTGCCCGAATCGCAGGTCGCCGGCCCCCAGCTTGCAGAGCCTGCAGGGGTCCCGCGAGTGCCCGGGATGCCTGCCCCCGCCGCCCCGGTCCTGCCTTGGGTTGGGGCGCCGTACCACCCCACAGCGTTTTTCCAGTCTGAAAATGCTCACGGGGTGGTACCCCCGCGGTGGCCCTGCCCCCAGCGCAGGTCGCCGTCCCCTGGCCAGCGGACCTTCCGGGGCCCCGCGAGTGCCCGGGATGCCTGCCCCCGCCGCCTCGGTGCCGCTGGGGGCCGGGGTGCCATACCACCCCCAGCGATATTCGACAACTGAAAATGCGCGCAGGGGTCGTAACACGGCTGCGGTCCTGCCAGCAGCGCAGGTTGTCGGCCCCAGGGCTGCGTAGCCTGCCATGGTCACGCGAGTGCCTGTGTAGCCTGCCCCCGCCGCCGCGGTCATGCTCGGGGCCGGAGCGCTGTGCCACCCCACAGCGTTTTTCCGCGGCTGAAAATGCGCGCGGGGTGGTACCCCGGCGGCGGTCCTTCCAGCAGCGCAGGTTGTTGGCCCCAGGCCTGGGGAGCCTAACGGGGTCCTGCGAGTGCACGGGGAGTATGCCCCCGCCACCCCGGTGTTGCTGGGAACCGGGTCGCTCTACAACCACACGGCATTTTTCCACTGTTTAAAATGCGCGCTGGGTGGTGCCCCGGTGGCGGCCCTGCCTGCAACGCAGGTCGCCGGCCCCTGGCTTGCGGATCTTGCCGGGGCCCCGCGCGTGCCCGAGATGCCTGCCCCCGCCGCCCCGGTCCTGCTTGGGATCGAGGGGTCTTACCACCCCACAGCGTTTTTCCGCGGCTGAAAATGCGCGCGGGGTGGTGCCACGGCAGCTGCCCTGTCCGCAGCGCAGGTCGCCTGCCCCCGGCCTGCGGAGCCTGCCGAGGCCCCGCGAGTGCCCGGGATGCCTGCCTCCGCCGCCCCGGTGCTGCTGGGGCCCGGGGCGCCCAACCACCCCACAGTGTATTTCGGCGGCTGAAAATGCGTGCGGGGTGGTGCCCCGGCGGCGGCTCTGCCTGCAGCGCAGGTCGCTGGCCCCCGGCCTGCGGAGTCTGCCGGGGTCCCGTGAGTGCACGGGGAGCCTGTCCCCGCCGCCCCGGTGCTGCTGGGGTCCGGGGTGCCGTACCACCCCACAGCCTTTTTCTGCGTTTGAAAATGCGCGCGGGGTGGTACACTCGCGGCAGCCCTGCCCCAAGCCCAGGTCGCCGTCCCCTGGTCTGCGGAGCCTTCTGGGACCCGCAAGTGCCCGGGATGCCTGCCCCCGCTGCCTCGGTGCTGCTGGGGGCCGGGGTGCCATACCACTCCACAGCGATTTTCGACAACTGAAAATGCACGCTGGGTGGTACCCCGGCGGCGGTCCTGCCAGTAGCGCAGGTTGTCGGCCCCAGGCCTGTGGAGCCTACCGGGGCCCCGCAAGTGAACGGGGAGTATGCCCCCGCCACCCCGGTGCTGCTGGGGGCCGGGTAGCCGTACGACCCCACAACGTTTTTCCGCGGCTGAAAATGCGCGTGGAGTGGTAACCTTGCGGCGGCACTGCCCGCAGCGGAGGTCGCCGGCCCCCGGCCTGCGGAGCCTGCCGGGGCCCCGCAAGTGCCCGGGATGCCTGACCTCGCCGCCTCGGTGCTGCTGGGGGCCGGGGCGCCGTACCACCCCACAGCGTTTTTCTGCGGCTTAAAATGCGCGCGGGGTTGTACCCCGGAGGCGGTCCTGCCCGCAGTGAAGGTTGCCGGCCCCAGGCCTGGGGAGCCTACCGGGGCCCCGCGAGTGCTCGGTTAGTATGCCCCTGCCATCCCGGTGTTGCTGGGAGCCAGGTCGCCGTACCACCCTATAGCGTTTTTCCGCGGCTGAAAATGCACGCGGGGTGATGCCCCGGTGGCGGCCCTGCCAGCAGTGCAGGTCGCCGGCCCCCGGCCTAGGGATCCTGTCGGGTCTCCGCGAGTGCCAAGGATGCCTGCTCCCGCCGCCCCGGTCTTGCTGGGGGCCGGGGTGCCGTACCACCCCATAGCGTTTTTCCACGCCAGAAAATGGGAGCGGGGTGGTACCCCTGTGGCGGACCTGCCCGCAGCGCACGTTGCCGGCCCCTGGCCAGGGGAGCTTCCCGGGGCTCCGCGATTGCCCAAGGAGCATGCCACATCGCCCCAGTGCTGCTGGGGGCCGGGTCGCTGTACCACCCCACAGCGTTTTTCCGCGGTTGAAAATGCGCGCGGGGTGGTACCCCCGCGGCGCCCTGACCCCAGCGCAAGACACCGGCCCTGTCCTGCAGATCCTGGCGGGCCCCACGAGTGCACAGGGAGAATGCCCCCACAGCCCCGGTCCTACTGGGTCCCGGGGCGCCGTACCACCCCACAGCGTTTTTCCGTGGTTGAAAATGCGCGCGGGGTGGTACCCCGGCGGCGGCCCTTCCCGCAGCGCAGGTTGCCGGCCCCAGGCCTGGGGAGCCTACCGGGGCCCCACGAGTGCCCTTGGAGCATGTCCCCTCCCGCCCGGTGCTACGGGGCCGGGGCTCCGTACCACCCTAAAGCGTTTTTCCGCGGCTGAAAATGCGCGCGGGGTGATGTTCCGGCGGCGGCCCTTCCCGAAGCGCAGGTCGCAGACCCCCGGCCTGTCGGGGCCCCGCGAGTCCAGGGATGCCTGCCCTGTCGACCCGGTCTAACTGGGGCCCGGGTAGCCGTACCACCCCACAGCGTTTTTCCGCGGCTGAAAATGCGCGCGGGGTGGTGCCCCAGCGGCGGCCCTGCCAGAACGGCAGGTCGCTTGCCCACGGCCTGCGGAGCCTGCCGGGGCTACGTGAGTGCCCGCGTAGCCTACCCCCGCCACCCCGTCCTGCTCGGGGACGGGGGGCCGTATCACCCCACAACGTTTTTCCACGGATGAAAATGCGCGCGGGGTGGTGCCTCGGTGGCGGCTCTGCCCGTGGCGCAGGTCGCCGACCCCCTACCTGCGGAGACTGTCGGGGCCCCGCGAGTGCCAGGGATTCCTACCCCTCCGCCACGGTCCTACTGGGGCCCGGGTCGTCGTACCACCCCATAGTGTTTTTCCACAGCTGAAAATGCGCGCGGGGTGGTACCCCAGCGGTGGCCCTGCCCCCAGCGCAGGTCGCCGGTCCCCGGCCTGCGGAGCCTGCCGGGGCCATGTGAGGGCACGGGAAGCATGCCCCCGCAGCCCCGGTGCTGCTCGAGGCCAGGACGCTGTACCACCCCACATCGTTTTTGGGCGAATGAAAATGCGTGCGGGATTGTAACCAGTTGGCGGCCCTGCCTGCAGCGCAGATTGCCGGCCCAAATCCTGGGTAGCCTGCTGAGGCCCCGCGAGTGCCCAAGATGCCTGCCCCCGCCGCCCCGGTCCTGCTGGGGGACGGGGCGCCATACCACCCAACAGCGTTTTTCCGCGGCTGAAAATGTGCACGGGGTGGTACTCATCGGCGGCACTGCCTGCAGCGCAGGTCACCGGCCCCAGGCCTGGGGAGCCTGCCTGGGCCCCACTAGTGCCCAGGGAGCATGCCCCCGCCGCCCCGGTGCTGCTCGAGGCCAGGGCGCCGGCTCTCCCCACAGCGTTTTTCCTTGGCAGAAAATGCGCGCGGGGTGGTGCCCCCGCGGCGGCCCTGCCCCCAGCGCAGGTCGTCGGCCCCCGGCCTGGGGAGCCTGCCGGGGTCCCGCGAGTGCCCGGGATGCCTGCCCCGCCGCCCCGGTCCTGCTGGGGGCTGGTGTGCCGTACCACCACACAGCGTTTTTCCGCGTCTGAAAATGCGCGCGGGGTGGTACCCCGGCTGCGGCCCTGCCCGCAGTGCAGGTTGCAGGCCCCAGGCCTGGGGAGGCTACCGGGGCCCCACGAGTGCCCTGGGAGCATGTCTTCTCCCGCCCGGTGCTACGGGGACGGGGCTCCGTACCACCCCAAAGCGTTTTTCTGCGGCTGAAAATGTGTGCGGGGTGGTGTTCCGGCGGCGGCCCTTCCCGAAGCGCAGGTCGCAGACCCCTGGCCTGTCGGGGCCCCGCGAGTCCAGGGTTGCCTGCCCTGCCGCCCCGGTCTAACTGGGGCCCGGGTCGCCGTACCACCCCACAGCGTTTTTCCGCGGCTGAAAATGCGCACGGGGTGGTGTCCCAGCGGCGGCCCTGCCAGAACGGCAGGTCGCCTGCCCACAGCCTGCGGAGCCTGCCGGGGCTACGTGAGTGTCCGCGTAGCCTGCCCCCGCCACCCCGGTCCTGCTGGGGGCCGGGGCGCCGTACCACCCGACAGCGTTTTTCCGCGGCTGAAAATGCGCGCGGGGTGGTAACCTGGCAGCGGCCCTGCACAGAGCGCAGGTCGCCGGCCCCCAGCTTGCAGAGCCTGCAGGGGTTCGCGAGTGCCCGGGATGCTTGCCCCCACCGCTCTGGTCCTGCTGGGGGCCGGGGCGCCGTGCCACCCCACAGCGTTTTTCCGCGGCTGAAATTGCGCTCGGGGTGGTACCCTTGCGGCAGCCCTGCCCGCAGCGCAGGTCGCCGACCCCAGCCTGCAGAGCCTGCCAGGGCCCCGCGATTGCACGGGGAGCATGCTCGCTCAGCCCCGGTGCTGCTGGGGGCCGGGGCGCTGTACCACCCCACAGCGTTTTTCGGCGGCTGAAAATGCATGCGGTGTGGTACCCCGCCGCGGTCCTGCCAGTAGCGCAGGTTTCCGGCCCCATGCCTGGGGAGCCTGCCAGGGCCCCGCGAGTGCCCAAGATGCCTGCCCCCACCTACCCGGTGCTTCTGGGGGCTGGGGCGCCGTACCACCCCACAGCCTTTTTCCGCGGCTGAAAATGCGCGCAGGGTGGTACACCCGCGGCGGCACTGCCCACAGCGCAGGACGCCGGCCCCCGGCCTGCGGAGTCTGGCAGGGCCCCGCGAGTGCACGGGTAGCATGCCCCCGCATCCCTGGTCCTACTGGGGCCCGGGAACCGTATCACCCCACAACGTTTTTCCACGGATGAAAATGCGCGCGGGGTGTTACCCGGGCGGTGTCCTTTCCCGCAGTGCAGGTTGCCGTCACCAGGCCTGGGGTGCCTACCGGGGCCCCGCGAGTGCCCGGGGAGCATGCCCTCGCCGCCCCGGTGCTGCTGAGGGCTGGGGCGCCGTACCACCCCACAGCGTTTTTCCGCGGCTGAAAATGCGCGCGGGGTGGTGCCCCAGCGTCAGCCCTGCCTGCAGCGCAGGTCGCCGGCCCCCGGCCTGCGAAGCCTTCCGGGGCCACGCGAGTGCCAGGGATGCCTGCCCCGCCGCCCCGGTCCTACTGGGGCCCGGGTCGACTACCACCCCACAGCGTTTTTCCGCAGCTGTAAATGCGCGCGGGGTGGTTCCTCGGCGGCGGCTCTGCCCGTGGCGAAGGTCGCCGACCCCCTACCTGCGGAGACTGTCGGGGCTCCGCGAGTGCCAGGGATGCCTACCCCACTGCCACAGTCCTACTGGGGCCCGGGTCGCCGTACCACCCCATAGTGTTTTTCCACAGCTGAAAATGCGCGCGGGGTGGTACCCCAGCGGCGGCCCTGCCCCCAGCGCAGGTCGCCGGTCCCCGGCCTGCGGAGCCTGCCGGGGCCACGCGAGTGCACGGGAAGCATGCCCCCTCAGTCCCGGTGCTGCTCGAGGCCAGGGCGCCGTACCACCCCACATCGTTTTGGGGCGGATGAAAATGCGTGCGGGGTTGTAACCATTCGGCGGCCCTGCCCGCAGCGCAGATTGCCGGCTCCAGGCCTGGGTAGCCTGCCAAGGCCCCGCGAGTCCCCAAGATGCCTGCCCCCGCCGCCCCGGTCCTGCTGGGGGCCGGGGCGCCGTACCACCCAACAGCGTTTTTCCGCGTTGAAAATGCGCACGGGGTGGTGCCCCGGCGGCGGCCCTGCCCGCAGCGCAGGTTCCCGGGCCCCGGTCTGCGAAGCCTGCTGGGGCCCCGCGAGGGCCCGGGGAGCCTGCCCCCTTCAACCCAGTCCTGCTGGGGGCCGGGGCGCCATCCACCCCACAGCGCTTTTCCGTGGCTGAAAATGCGCGTGGGGTGGTGCCCCGGCGGCGGTCCTGCTTAGAGCGCAGGTCGCCGGCCCCCGGCCTGCATAACCTGCAGGGGCCTTGCGAGGGCCCAGGGAGCCTATCCCCGCCGCTCCGGTCTTGCTGGGGGCCGGGGCGCCGTACCACCCCACAGCGCTTTTCCGCGGCTGAAAATGCGCGCGCGGTGGTGCCCCGGCGGCGGCCCTGCCCGCAGCGCAGGTCGCTGGCACCAGGCCTGCGGGGCCTGCTGGGGCCCCTCGTGGGCCTGGGGAGCCTGCCCCCGCCGCCCCTGTCCTGCTGGGGGTAGGGGCGCCGTACCACCCCACAGCGCTTTTCCGCGGCTGAGAAGGCGCGAGGGGTGGTGCCCCGGCGGTGGCCCTGCCCGAAGCAGAGGTCGCCGTGCCCCGGCCTGCAGAGCCTGCCGGGGCCCCTCGATGGCTCGGGGAGCCTGCCCCCCAGCCTCGGTCCTGCTGGGGGCCGGGGCGCCGTACCACCCCACAGCGCTTTTCCGCGGCTGAAAATGCGCGCGCGGTGGTGCCCCGGCGGCGGCCCGGCCCGCAGCGCAGGTCATCGTGCCCCGGCCTGCGGAGCCTGCCGGAGCCCCGCGAGGGCCTGGGGAGTCTGCCCTCACCGCCCCGATCCTACTGGGGGCCAAGGCGCCGTAACATCCCACAGCGCTTCACCGCGGCTGAAAATGCGCGCGGGTTGGTGCCCCGGCGGCGGCCCTACCCGCAGGGCAGGTTTCTGGCCCCCGGCCAGCGGAGTCCTCCAGGGCCTTGCGATGGCCCTGGGAGCCTGCCCCCACTGCCCCGGTCTTGCTGGGGGAAGGGGCACCGTACCAACCCACAGCGCTTTTCCATGGCTGAAAATGCGCAGGGGTGTTGTCCCGGCGGCGGCCCCGCCTGTAGCGCAGGTCTCAGACCCCCAACCTGCGGAGCCTGCCGTGGCCCTGCGAGGGCCCGGGAAGCCTGCCCCCGCCGCCCTTGTCCTGCTGGGGGCCGGGGCCTCGTACCACCCCATAGCGCTTTACCGCGGCTGAAAATACGCGCGGGGTGGTGCCCCGGTGGCGGCCCTGCCCGCAGTGAAGGTCGATGTGCCCTAGCCTACAGAGCCTTCCAGAGCCCCGCGAGGGTTCAGGGAGCCTGCCCCCGCCGCCCCGATCCTACTGGGGGCCAAGGCTCCGTAACCCCCTACAGCGATTTTCCGTGGCTGAAAATGCGCGAGGGGTGGTGCACCGGCGGCGGCACTGCCCGCAGCGCAGGTCGCCATGCCCCGGCCAATGGAGCCTGCCGGAGCCCCGCGAGGGCCCGGGGAGCCTGCCCCCGGCGCCCCAGTCCTCCTGAGGGCCAAGGCGCTGTACCACCCGACAGCGCATTTCCGTGGCTGAAAATGCGCGCGGGGTGGTGCCCGAGCGGCGGCCCTGCCCGCAACGCAGGTGGCTGGCACCCGGCCTGCGAAGCCTGCCAAGGCCCCGCGAGGGCCCGAGGAGCCCGCCCCCGCCACTCCGGTCCTGCTGGGGGCCGGGGCGCCGTACCACCCCACAGCGCTTTTCCGCGGCTGAAAATGCGCGCGGGGTGGTTCCCCGGCGGCGGCCCTGCCCACAGCGCATGTCGTCGTGCCCCGGCCTGTGGAGCCTGCCGGAGCCCCGCGAAGGCCCGGAGAGCCTGCCCCCGCCGCCGCGATCCTACTGGGGGCCAAGGCGCCGTAACACCCCACACCGCTTTTCCGCGGCTGAAAATGCGCGCGGGGTGGTGTCCCGGCGGCGGCCCTGCCCGCAGCGCAGGTCGTCGTGCCCCGGCCTGCAGAGCCTGCCTGGGCCCAGCGAGGGCCCGAGGAGCCCGCCCCCGCCACTCCGGTCCTGCTGGGGGCCGGGGCACCGTACCACCCCAGAGCGCTTTTCCACGGCTGAAAATGCACGCGGGTTGGTGCCCCGGCGGCGGCCCTGCCCGCAGCGCAGGTCGCTGGCACCCGGCCTTCGGAGCCTGCCGGAGCCACGCGAGTTCCCGGGGAGCCTGCCCCTGCTTCTCCGGTCCTTCTGGGGGCCCAGGCGCCGTACCACACCATAGCACTTTTCTGCGGCTGAAAATGCGCGCGGGGGTGTGCCCTGGAGGCGGCCCTGCCCGCAGCGCAGGTCATCGTGACCCGGCCTGCGGGGCCTGCCGAAGCCCCGCGAGGGCCCGGAGAGCCTGCCCTCGTCGCCTCGATCCTACTGGGGGCCAAGGCGCCGTACCACTCCACAGCGCTTTTCCGCGTCTGAAAATGCGCGAGGGGTGGTGCACCGGCGGCGGCCCTGCCCGCAGCGCAGGTCACCATGCCCCGGCCAGCGGAGCCTGCCGGAGGCCCGCGAGGGCCCGAGGAGCCTGCCCCCGCCTCCCCGGTCCTGCTGGGGGCCAAGGTGCCGTACGACCCCACATCGCTTTTCCGCGGTTGAAAATGCGCGCGGGGTGGTTCCCCGGCTGCGGCCCTGCCCGCAGCGCAGGTCACCGGCCCTCGGCCTGAGGAGCCTGCCAGGGCCTTGCGAGGGACCAGGGAGCCTGCCCCCGCCGCCCCAGTCTTGCTGGGGTCCGGGGCGCCATACCAACCCACAGCGCTTTACCGCGGCTGAAAAAGCGCGCGGGGTGGTGCCCCGGCGGTGGCCCTGTCCGCAGCGTAGTTCGCCGGCCCCCGTCCTGCGGAGAATGCCGGAGGCCCGCGAGGGACCGGGGAGCCTGCCCCCGCCGCCCCGATCCTACTGGGGGCCAAGGCGCCGTAACACCCCACCGCGCTTTTCGGCGGCTGATAATTCGCACGGGGTGGTGCCCCGGCGTCAGCCCTGCCCGCAGCGCAGGTCGTCGTGCCCTGGCCAGCGGAGCATGCCGGGGCCCAGCGAGGGCCCGGGAAGCCTGCCCGCGCCGCCCCTGTCCTGCTGGGGGCCGGGGCGCCGTACCAACCCACAGCGCTTTTCCTTGGCTGAAAATGCGCGAGGTGTGGTGCACAGGCGGCGACCCTGCCCGCAGCGCAGGTCGCCGTGCCCCGGCCTACGGAGCCTGCCGGGGACCAGCGAGGTCTCGGAGAACCTGCCCTTGCTGCCCCGGTCCTGCTGGGGGCCCGGGCGCCGTACCACCCCCTAGCGCTTTTCCGCGGCTGAGAATGTGCGCGGGGGGGTGCCCCGGCAGCAACCCTGCCCGCAGCGCAGGTCATCGTGCCCCGGCCTGCGGAGCCTGCCGGAGCCCCGCGAGGGCCCGGGGAGCCTGCCCCCGCTACCCGGTCCTGCTGGGGCCAAGGCGCCGTAACACCCCACCGCGCTTTTCTGCGGCTGAAAATGCGCGCGGGGTGGTGCCCCGGCGGCGGCCCTGCCCGCAGCGCAGGTCGCTGGCCCCCAGGCTGCGGAGCCTTCCGGGGCCCTGCGAGGGCCCGGGGAACCTGCCCCCGCCGCCCCGGTCCTACATGGGGCCGGGGCGCCGTACCATCCCACAGTGCTTTTCCGCGGCTGAAAATGCGCGCGGGGTGGTTCCCCGGCGGCGGCCCTGCCCGCAGCGCAAATTGCCGTGCCTCGGCTTACGGAGCCTGCCGGGGACCAGCGAGGACTTGTGGAGCCTGCCCCCGCTGCCCCAGTCCTGCTGGGGGCCCGGGCGCCGTAGTACCCCATAGCGCTTTTCCGCGGCTGAATATGCGTGCGGGGTGGTGCTCCGGCGGCGGCCCTGCCCGCCGCGCAGGTCGCCGTGCCGCAGCCTGCGGAGCCTGCTGGGGCCAAGCGAGGGCCCGAGGAGCCTGACCGTGTTGCCCCGGTCCTGCTGGGGGGCGAGGAGCCGTACCACACCACAGCTCTTTTCGGTGGCTGAATATGCGTGCGGGGTGGTGCTCCGGCGGCGGCCCTGCCCGCCGCGCAGGTCGCCGTGCCGCAGCCTGCGAAGCTTGCTGGGGCCCCTCGGGGGCTCGGGGTGCTTGCCCCTGCCGCCCCGGTCCTGCTGGGGCCCAAGGCGCCGTACCACCTCTCAGCGCTTTTCCGCGGCTGAAAATGCGCGCGGGGTGGTGCCCCGGCGGCGGCCCTGCCCGCAGCGCAGGTCGTCCTCCCCCGGCCTGTGGAGCCTTCCAGGGCCCAGAGAGTGCCTGGGGAGCCTGCCGCGCCACCCCGGTCCTGCTGGGGGCCGGAACGCCGTACCACACCTCAGCGCTTTTCTGCGGCTGAAAATGCGCGCGGGGTGGTGCCCCGGCGGCGGACCTGCCCGCAGCGCAGATCGCTGGCCCCAGGCCTGCGAGCCTGCCAGGGCCCCGCGAGGGCCCGGGGAGCATACCCCCGCCGCCCCGGTCCTGCTGGGAACCGGGGCGCAGTACGACCCCACAGCGCTTTACCGCGGCTGAAAATGCGCGCGGGGTGGTGCCCCGGCGGCGGCCCTGCCTACAGCGTATGTCTTCGTGCCCCAGCTTGCAGAGCCTGCCGGGGACCAGCGATACCCGGGGAGCCTGCTCGCGCCGCCCCGGTCCTGCTGGGGGCCGGGGTGTAGTACCACCCAACAGCGCTTTTTCGTGGCTGAAAATGCGCGCGGGGTGGTGCCCCGGCGGCGGCCCTGCCCGCAGCGTATGTCGTCGTGCCCCGGCCTGCAAAGTCTGCCGGAGCCCCGCGAGGGCCCGGGGAGCCTGCCCCCGCCTCCCCGATCCTACTGGGGGCCAAGGCGTCGTAACACCCTACAGCGATTTTCTGCGGCTCAAAATGCGCGAGTGGTGGTGCACCGGCGGCGGCCCTGCCCGCAGCGCAGGTCGATGGCACCCAGAGAGCGGAGCTTGCCGGGCCCACGCGAGGGCCCAGGGAGCCTGCCCCCGCCGCCCCGGTCCTGCTGGAGGCAGGGGCGCCGTACCACCCCACAGCGCTTATTCGCGGCTAAAAATGAGCGCGGGTTGGTGCCCCGGCGGCGGCCCTGCCCGAAGCGTAGTTCGCTGGCCCACGGCCTGCGGAGCCTGCCGGGGACCCGCGAGGGTCCGGGGAGCCTGCCCCCACCACCCTGATCCTACTGGGTGCCAAGGCGCCGTAACACCCCACAGCGCTTTTCACCGGCTGAAAATTCGTGCGGGGTGGTGCCCCGGCGGCGGACCTGCCCGTAGCGAAGGTCGTCGTGCCCCGACCTGCGGAGCCTGTCGGGGCCCAGCGAGGGCCCTGGAAGCCTGCCCGCGCCACCCTGGTCCTGCTGAGGGCCAAGGCACCGTACCACACCACAGCGCTTTTCCGCGGCTGAAAATGCGCGCGGGGTGGTGCCCCGGCGGCGGCCCCGCCCACAGCGCAGGTCTCCGGCCCTCGGCCAGAGGAGCCTGCCAGGGCCTTGCGAGGGCCCAAGGAGGCTGCCCCCGCCGCCCCAGTCTTGCTGGGGGCCGGGGCGCCGTACACCCCACAGCGCTTTTCCGCGGCTGAAAATGCGCGCGGGGTGGTGCCCCGGCGGCGGCCCTGCCCGCAGCGTAGTTCGCAGGCCCCCGGCCTGCGGAGCCTGCCGGGGACCCGCGAGGGACCGGGAAGCCTGCCCCCGCCGCCCCGGTCCTGCTGAAAGCCGGGGCGCAGTACGACCCCACAGCGCATTTCCGCGGCTGAAAATGCGTGCGGGGTGGACTCTCGGCGGCGGCCCTGCCTGCAGCGCAGATCGCCGTGCCCCGGCCTGCGGAGCCTGCCGGGGCCTTGCAAGGGCCCAGGGAGCCTGCCCCCGCTTCTCCGGTCTTGCTGGGGTCCGGGGCGCCTTACCACCCCACAGCGCTTTTCCGCGGCTGAAAATGCACGCGGGGTGGTGCCCCAGCGGCGGCCCTGCCCACAGCGCAGGTCGCCGTGCCCCGGTCAGCGGAGCCTGCCGGAGCCACGCCAGGGCCCGGGGAGCCTGCCCCCGCCGCTCCGGTCCTGCTGGGGGCCAAGGCACCGTACCACACCACAGCGCTTTTCCGCGGCTGAAAATGCGCGCGGGGTGGTGCCCCGGCGGCGGCCCCGCCCGCAGCACAGGTAGTCGTGCCCCTGCCTGCGGAGCCTGCCGGAGCTCAGCGAGGGCCCGGGGAAAATGCCCGTGCCGCCCCGGTCCTGCTGGGGGCCAAGGCGCAGTACCACCCCACAGCGCCTTTCCGTGGCTGAAAATGCGCGCGGGGTGGTGCTCCGGCGGCGGCCCTGCCCGCAGCGCACGTCGGCGTGCCCCGGCCTGCGGAGCCTGCCGGGGCCCAGCGAGGGTCCGGGGAGCCTGCTTGCGCCGCCCCGGTGCTGCTGGGGGCCGGGGTGTCGTACCACCCCACAGCGCTTTTTCGCGGCTGAAAATGCGCGCGGCGTGGTGCCCCGGCGGCGGTCCTGCCCGCAGCGTAGTTCGACGACCCCCGGCCTGCGGAGCCTGCCGGAGCCCCGCGAGGGCCCAGAAAGCCTGCCCCCGCCGCCCTGATTCTACTGGGGGCCAAGGTGCCGTACACCCCACAGCGCTTTTCCGCGGCTGAAAATGCGCGCGGGGTGGTGCCCCGGCGGCGGCCCTGCCCGCAGCGCAGGTCGTCGTGCCCCGGCCTGCGGAGCCTGCCGGGGCCCAGCGAGGGCCCGGGGAGCCTGCCCGCGCCGCCCCGGTCCTGCTGGGGGCCGGGGCGCCGTACCACCCCACAGCGCTTTTCCGCGGCTGAAAATGCGCGCGGGGTGGTGCCCCGGGGGCGGCCCTTCCCGCAGCGCAGGTCGCCGTGGCCCGGCCCGCGAAGCCCTATAGGGCCTTGCGAGGGCCCTGGGAGCCTGCGCTCACCGCCCTTGTCCTGCTGGGGGCCGGGGCGCCGTTCCACCCCACAGCGCTTTTCCGCGGCTGAAAATGCGCGCGGGGTGGTTCCCCGGCGGCGGCCCTGCCCGCAGCGCATGTCGTCGTGCCCCGGCCTGTGGAGCCTGCCGGAGACCGCCGAAGGCCCGGAGAGCCTGCCCCCGCCGCAGCGATCCTAATGGGGGCCAAGGCGCCGTAACACCCCACAGCGCTTTTCCGCGGCTGAAAATGCGCACGGGGTGGTGCCCTGGCGGCGGCCCCGCCCGCAGCGCAGGTCCCCGTGCCCCGGTCAGCGGAGCCTGCCAGAGCCCAGCGAGGGCCCGGGGAGCCTGCCCCCGCCGCTCCGGTCCTGCTGGGGGCCAAGGCTCTGTACCACACCATAGCGCTTCTCCGCGGCTGAAAATGCGCGCGGGGTGGTGCCCGGGCGGCGGACATGCCCGCAGCGCAGGACGCCGTGCCCCGGCCTGCGGAGCCTGCCGTGGCCCCGCGACGGCCCGGAGAGCTTGCCCCTGCTGCCCCGGTCCTGCTGGGGCCAAAGCGCCGTACCACCCCACAGCGCTTTTCCGCGGCTGAAAATGCGCGCGGGTTGGTGCCCCGTCGGCGGCCCTACCCGCAGCGCAGGTGGCCGGACCCCGGCCTGCCGAGCCCTCCAGAGCCTTGCTAGGGCCCTGGGAGCCTGCCCTAACGGCCCTTGTCCTGCTGGGGTCTGGGGCGCCGTACCACCCCATAGCGCTTTTCCGCGGCTGAAAATGCGCGCGGGGTTGTTCCCCGGCGGCGGCCCTGCCCGCAGGGCATGTCGTCGTGCCCAGGCCTGTGGAGCCTGCCGGAGCCCCGAGAGGGCCCGGGGAGACTGCCCCCTCCGACCCGATCCTACTGGGGGCCAAGGCGCCGTAACAGCCTATAGCTCTTTTCCGCGGCTGAAAATGCGCGAGGGTTAGTGCACAGGCGGCGGCCCTGCCCGCAGAGCAGGTCGCCATGCCCCGGCCAGCGGAGCCTGCCGGAGCCCCGCGAGGGCCCGGGGAGCCTGCCCCCGCTGCCCCGGTCCTGCTGGGGCCAAGGCGCCGTACCACCCCACAGAGCTTTTCCGCGGCTCAAAATGCGCGCGGGGTGGTGCCCTGGCCGTGGCCCTGCCCGCAGCGCAGGTCGCTGGCACCCGGGCTGCGGAGCCTGCCGGGGCCCCGTGAGGGCCCGGGGAGCCTGACCCCGCCACCTTGTTCCTGCTGGGGGCCGGGGCGCCGTACCACCCCAAAGCCCTTTTTGGCGGCTTAAAATGCCCGCGGAGTGGTGCCCTGGCGGCGGCCCTGAACGAAATAGAGGTCGCCGTGCCCCGACCTGCGGAGCCTGCCGGGGCTTCTCGAGGGATCGGGGAGCCTGCCCCCGCCGCCCCGGTCATGCTAAAGTTCGGGGCGCCGTACCACCCCACAGCGCCTTTCCACGGCTGAAAATGCGCGCGGGGTGGTGCTCCGGCGGCGGCCCTGCCCGCAGCGCACGTCGGTGTGCCCCGGCCTGCGGAGCCTGCCAGGGCCCAGCGAGGGCCCAGGGAGCCTGCTCGCGCCGCCCGGTGCTGCTGGGGGCCGGGGCGCCGTACCACCCCAGAGCGCTTTTCCGCGGCTGAAAATGCGCGCGGGGTGTTGTCCCGGCGGCGGGCCCGCCAGCAGCGCAGGTCTCCGGACCCCGGCCTGCGGAGCCTGCCGGGGCCCTGCGAGGGCCCGGGGAGCTGCCCCCGCCGCCCTTGTCCTGCTGGGGGCCGGGGCGCCGTACCACCCCACAGCGCTTTACCGCGGCTGAAAATGCGCGCGGGGTGGTGCCCCGGCGGCGGCCCTTTCCGCCGCGCAGGTCGCCTTGCTCCGGCCTGCGAAGCCCTCCAGGGCCTTGCGAGGGCCCTGGGAGCCTGCGCTCACCGCCCTTGTCCTGCTGGGGGCAGGGGCGCTGTACCACCCCACAGCGCTTTTCCGCGGCTGAAAATGCGCGCGGGGTGGTTCCCCGGCAGCGGCCCTGCCCGCAGCGCATGTCATCGTGCCCCGGCCTGTGGAGCCTGTCGGAGCCCCGCGAAGGCCCGGGGAGCCTGCCCCCGCCGCCGCGATCCTACTGGGGGCCAAGGCGCCGTAACACCCCACAGCGCTTTTCCACGGCTGAAAATGCGCGCGGGGTGGTGCCCCGGCGGCGGCCTTGCCCGCAGCGCAGGTCGTCGTGCCCCGGCCTGCGGAGCCTGCCGGGGCCCAGCGAGGGCCCGGGAAACCTGCCCGCGCCGCCCCAGTCCTGTTGGGGGCCGGAGCGCCGTACCATCCCAGAGCGCTTTTCCACGGCTGAAAATGCACCCGGGGTGGTGCCCAGGCGGCGGCCCTGCCCGCAGCGGAGATCGCTGGCACCCGGCCTGCGGAGCCTGCCGGGGCCCAGCGAGTTCCCGGGAAGCCTGCCCCCCCCGCCCCGGTCCTGCTGGGGGCTGGGGCGTCGTACCACCCCACAACGCTTTTCCGCGTCTGAAAATGCTCGCGGGTTGGTGCCACGGCGGCGGCCAAGACCGCAGCGCAGGTCGCCGTGCCCCGGCCTACGGAGCCTGCCGTGGACCAGCGAGGTCTCGGAGAGCCTGCCCCCGCTGCTCCGGTCCTTTGGGGGGACCGGGCGCCGTACCACACCATGGCGCTTTTCCACGGCTGAAAATGCGCCCGGGGGGGTGCCCTGGCGTCGGCCCTGAACGCAGCGCAGGTCATCGTGACCCGGCCTGCGGGGCCTGCCGAAGCCCCGCGATGGCCCGGGGAGCCTGCCCTCGCCGCCACGATCCTACTGGGGGCCAAGGCGCCGTACCACCCCACAGCCCTTCTCCGCGGCTGAAAATGCGCGCAGGGAGGTGCCGCGGCAGCGGCCCTCCCCGCAGCGCATGTCGTCGTGCCTCGGCCTGCGGAGCCTGCCAGAGCCCCGCGAGGACCCCAGGAGCCTGCCCCCGCCGCCCCGATCCTACTGGGGGCCAGGGCGCCGTAACACCCTACAGCGCTTTTCCGCGGCTGAAAATGCGCGCGTGGTGGAGCTCCGGCGGCGGCCCTGCCCGCAGCGCACGTCGGCGTGCCCCGGCCTGCGGACCCTGCCGGGTTCCAGCGAGGGCCCGGGGAGCCTGCCCGCGCCTCCTCGGTCCTGCTGGGGGCCGAGGCGCCGTACCACCCCACAGCGCCTTTTTGTGGCTGAAAATGCGCGCGGGGTGGTGCCCCGGCGGCGGCCCTGCCCGCAGCGCAGGTCGCCGTGCCCCGGTCAGCGGAGCCTGCCGGAGCCACGCCAGGGCCCGGGGAGCCTGCTCCCGCCGCTCCGGTCCTGCTGGGGGCCAAGGCACCGTACCACACCACAGCGCTTTTCCGCGGCTGAAAATGCGCGCGGGGTGGTGCCCCGGCGGCGGCCCCGCCCGCAGCGCAGGTCTCCGGCCCTCAGCCAGAGGAGCCTGCCAGGGCCTTGCGAGGGCCCAGGGAGGCTGCCCCCGCCGCCCCAGTCTTGCTGGGGGCCGGGGCGCCGTACACCCCACAGCGCTTTTCCGCGGCTGAAAATGCGCGCGGGGTGGTGCCCCGGCGGCGGCCCTGCCCGCAGCGTAGTTCGCAGGCCCCCGGCCTGCGGAGCCTGCCGGGGACCCGCGAGAAACCGGGGAGCCTGCCCCCGCCGCCCCGGTCCTGCTGGGAGCCGGGGCGCAGTACGACCCCACAGCGCTTTTCCGCGGCTGAAAATGCGCGCGGGGTGGACTCTCGGCGGCGGCCCTGCCTGCAGCGCAGGTCGCAGTGCCCCGGCCTGCGGAGCCTGCCGGGGACATGCGAGGGCCCAGGGAGCCTGCCCCCGCTTCTCTGGTCTTGCTGGGGGCCGGGGCGCCTTACCACCCCACAGCGCTTATCCGCGGCAAAAAATGCGCGCGGGGTGGTGCCCCAGCGGCGGCCCTGCCCACAGCGCAGGTCGCCGTGCCCCGGTCAGCGGAGCCTGCCGGAGCCACGCCAGGGCCTGGGGAGCCTGCCCCCGCCGCTCCGGTCCTGCTGGGGGCCAAGGCACCGTACCACACCACAGCGCTTTTCCCCGGCTGAAAATGCGCACGGGGTGGTGCCCCGGCGGCGGCCCCGCCCGCAGCGCAGGTCTCCGACCCTCGGCCTGAGGAGCCTGCCAGGGCCTTGCGAGGGCCCAGGGAGGCTGCCCCCGCCGTCCCAGTCTTGCTGGGGGCCGGGGCGCCGTACACCCCACAGCGCTTTTCCGCGGCTGAAAATGCGCGCGGGGTGGTGCCCCGGCGGCGGCCCTGCCCACAGCGTAGTTCGCAGGCCCCCGGCCTGCGGAGCTTGCCGGGGACCCGCGAAGGACCGGAGAGCCTGCCCCCGTCGCCTCTGTCCTGCTGGGGGCCGGGGCGCCGTACCACCCCACAGCGCTTTTCCGCGGCTGAAAATTCGCGCGGGGTGGTACCCCGGCGGCGGCCCGGCCCACTGCGTAGTTCGCCAGCCTCTGGCTTTCGGAGCCTGCCGGGGACCCGCGAGGGACCGGAGAGCCTGCCCCCCCCGGCCCCGGTCCTGCTGGGGGCCGGGGCGCCGTAACAATTCACAGCGCTTTTCCGCGGTTGAAAATGTGCGCGTTGTGGTGCCCCGGCGGCGGCCCTTCCCACCGCGCAGGTCGCCGTGCCCCAGCCTACATAGCCTGCCTGGGACTAGCGAGGTCTCGGGGAGCCTTCCCCCGCTGCCCCGGTCCTGCTGGTGGCCCGGGCGCCGTACCACCCCATAGCGCTTTTCCGCGGCTGAATATGCGTGCGGGGTGGTGCCCCGGCGGCGGCTCTGCCCGCAGTGCAGGTCGCCGTGCCCCGGCCTGCGGAGCCTGCCGCGGCCCAGTGAGGGCCTGCGGAGCCTGCCCCCGCCGCCCCGGTCCTGCAGGGGGCCAAGGCGCCGTAACACCCTACACAGATTTTCCGCAGCTAAAAATGAGCGCGGGGTCGTGCCCCGGCGGCGGCCCTGCCCGCAGCGCAGGTGGCTGGCACCCGGCCTGCGGAGCCTGCCAGGGCCCCACGAGGGCCCGTTAAGCCTGCCCGCGCCACCCTGGTCCGGCTGAGGGCCGGGGCGCTATACCACCCCAGAGCGCTTTTCCGCGGCTGAAAATGCGCGCGTGGTTGTGCCCCGGCGGCGGCCCTGCCCGCAGCGCAGGTCGCAGGCTCCCGGACTGTGGAGCCTGCCGGGACTCAGCGAGGGCCCGGGAAGCCTGCCCCCCCCGCCCCAGTACTGCTGGGGGCCGGGGCGCTGTACCAACCCACAGCGCTTTTCCGCGGCTAAAATGCGCGCGGGGTGGTGCCCTGGCGGCGGCCCTGCCCGCAGCGCAGGTCGCCGTGCCCCGGCCTATGGTGCCTGCCGGGGACCAGCGAGGTCTCGGGGAGCCTGCCCCCGCTGCCCCGGTCTTGCTGGGGGCCCGCGCGCCGTACCACCCCATAGCGCTTTTCCGCGGCTTAATATGCGTGCGGGGTGGTGCAGCGTCGGCGGCCCTGCTCGCAGCGCACGTTGCCGTGCCCCAGCCTGCGAAGCCTGCCGGAGCCCCGCGAGGGCCTGGAGAGCCTGCCCCCGCCGCCCCGATCCTGCTTGGGGCCAAGGAGCCGTACCACACCACAGCGCTTTTCCGCAGCTGAAAATGCGCGCGGGGTGGTGTCCCGGCGGCGGCCCTGCCCGCAGCGTAGTTCGCTGGCCCAGGGCCTGCGGAGCCTGCCGGGGACCCGCGAGGGTCCGGGGAGCCTGCCCCCACCGCCCCGATCCTACTGGGTGCCAAGGCGCCGTAACACCCCACAGCGCTTTTCCGCGGCTGAAAATGCGTGCGGGGTGGACCCTCGGCGGCGGCCCTGCCTGCAGCGCAGGTCGCTGTGCTCCGGCCTGCGGAGCCTGCCAGGGCCTTGCGAGGGCCCAGGGAGCCTGCCCCCGCCCCTCCGGTCTTGCTGGGGGCCGGGGCGCCTTACCACCCCACAGCGCTTTTCCGCGGCTGAAAATGCGCCCGGGGTGGTGCCCCAGCGGCGGCCCTGTCCGCAGCGCAGGTCGCTGGCACCCGGCCTGCGGAGCCTGCCGGGGCCCCGCGAGGGCCCGGGAAGCCTGCCCCCCCAGCCCCGGTCCTGCTGGGGGCCGGGGCGCCGTACCACCCCACAGTGCTTTTTCGTGGCAGAAAATGCGCGCGGAGTGGTGCCCTGGCGGCGGCCCTGCCCGCAGCGCAGGACGCCGTGCCCCGGCCTGCGGAGCCTGCTGGGGCCCTGCGACGGCCCGGGGAGCATGCCCCCGCCGCCCCGGTCCTGCTGGGGGCTGGGGCGCCGTACCACCCCACAGCGCATTTCCGTGGCTGAAAATGCGCGCGGAGTGGTGCGCTGGCGGCGGCCCTGACCGAAATAGAGGTCGCTGTGCCCCGACCTGCGGAGCCTGCCGGGACTTCTCGACGGCTCGGGGAGCCTGCCCCCGCCGCCTCGGTCATGCTAGGGTCAGGGGCGCCATACCACCCCACAGCGCTTTTCCGCGGGTGTAAACGCGCCCGTGGTGGTGCCCCGGCGGCGGACCTGCCCGCAGCGCAGGTCGCAAACTCCCAGACTGTGGAGCCTGCCGGGGCCCCGCGAGGGGCCGGGGAGCCTGCCCCCGCGGCCCCGGTCCTGATGGGGGCCGGGGCGCCGTACCACCCCACAGCGCTTTTCCGCGGCTGAAAATGCGCGCGTGGTGGTGCCCCGGCGGCGGCACTCCCCGAAGCGTAGGTCATCGTGCCCCGGCCTGCGGAGCCTGCCAGAGCCCCGCGAGGTCCCCAGGAGCCTGCCCCCGCCGCCCCGATCCTACTGGGGGCCAGGGCGCCGTAACACCCTACAGCGCTTTTCCGCGGCTGAAAATGCGCGCGTGGTGGAGCTCCGGCGGCGGCCCTGCCCGCAGCGCACGTCGGCGTGCCCCGGCCTGCGGACCCTGCCGGGTTCCAGCGAGGGCCCGGGGAGCCTGCCCGCGCCTCCTCGGTCCTGCTGGGGGCCGAGGCGCCGTACCACCCCACAGCGCCTTTTTGTGGCTGAAAATGCGCGCGGGGTGGTGCCCCGGCTGCGGCCCTGCCCGCAGCGCAGGTCGCCGTGCCCCGGTCAGCGGAGCCTGCCGGAGCCACGCCAGGGCCCGGGGAGCCTGCCCCCGCCGCTCCGGTCCTGCTGGGGGCCAAGGCACCGTACCACACCACAGCGCTTTTCCGCAGCTGAAAATGCGCGCGGGGTGGTGTCCCGGCGGCGGCCCTGCCCGCAGCGTAGTTCGCTGGCCCAGGGCCTGCGGAGCCTGCCGGGGACCAGCGAGGGTCCGGGGAGCCTGCCCCCACCGCCCCGATCCTACTGGGTGCCAAGGCGCCGTAACACCCCACAGCGCTTTTCCGCGGCTGAAAATGCGCGCGGGGTGGACCCTCGGCGGCGGCCCTGCCTGCAGCGCAGGTCGCTGTGCTCCGGCCTGCGGAGCCTGCCAGGGCCTTGCGAGGGCCCAGGGAGCCTGTCCCCACCCCTCCGGTCTTGCTGGGGGCCGGGGCGCCTTACCACCCCACAGCGCTTTTACGCGGCTGAAAATGCGCCCGGGGAGGTGCCCCAGCGGCGGCCCTGCCCGAAGCGCAGGTCGCTGGCACCCGGCCTGCGGAGCCTGCCGGGGCCCCGCGAGGGCCCAGGAAGCCTGCCCCCCCAGCCCCGGTCCTGCTGGGGGCCGGGGCGCCGTACCACCCCACAGCGCTTTTCCATTGCAGAAAATGCGCTCGGGGTGCTTCCCCGGCGGCGGCCCTGGCCGCAGCGCAGGTCGCCATGCCCCAACCAGAGGAGCCTGCAGGAGCCCCGCGAGGGCCCGGGGAGCCTTCACCCGCCGCCCCTGTCCTGCTGGGGGCAATGGCGCCGTACCACCCCAAGTGCTTTTCTGCGGCTGAAAATGCGCGCGGGGTGGTGCCCCGGCGGCGGCCTTGCCCGAAGCAGAGGTCGCCGTGCCCCGGCCGGCGGAGGTTGCCGGGGCCCCTCGAGGGCTCGGGGAGCCTGCCCCCCCAGCCCCGGTCCTAATGGGGGCTGGGGCGCCGTACCACACCACAGCGCTTTTCCGTTGCAGAAAATGCGCTCGGGGTGCTTCCCCGGCGGCGGCCCTGGCCGCAGCGCAGGTCGCCATGCCCCAACCAGAGGAGCCTGCAGGAGCCCCGCGAGGGCCCGGGGAGCCTGCCCCCGCCGCCCCGGTCCTAATGAGGCCCAAGGCGCCGTAACACCCCACAGCGCTTTTCCGCGGCTGAAAATGCGCGCGGGGTGGTGCCCCGGCGGCGGCCCTGCCCGCAGCGCAGGTCGCTGGCACCTGGCCTGCGGAGCCTGCCAGGGCCCCGCGAGGGCCCGGGAAGCCTGCCCGCGCCACCCTGGTCCTGCTGAGGGCCGGGGCGCTATACCACCCCAGAGCGCTTTTCCGCGGCTGAAAATTCGCGCGGGGTGGTGCCCCGGCGGCGGCCCTGCCCGCAGCGCAGGTCGTCGTGCCCCGGCATGCGGAGCCTGCCGGAGCCTTGCTAGGGCCCGGGGAGCCTGCCCCCGCCGCCCCTGTTTTTCTGGGGGCCGGGGCGCCGTACCACCACACAGCGCTTTTCCGCGGCTGAAAATTCGACTGGGATGGTGCACCGGCGGCGGCCCTGCCCGCAGCGCAGGTTGCCTGCCCCCGGCCTGCGGAGCCTGCCGGGGCCCGGCGAGGGTCCAAGGAGCCTGCCCTCGCCGCTCCGGTCCTGCTAGGGGCCGGGGCGCCGTACCACCAAAAAGCGCTTTTTGGCGGCTTAAAATGCGCGCGGGGTGGTGCCCCGGCGGCGGCCATGCCGGAAGCAGAGGTCGCCGTGCCACGGCCTGTGGAGCCTGCCGGGGCCCCTCGAGGGCTCGGGGAGTCTGGCCCCTCCGCCCCGGTCCTGCTAGGGGACGGAACGCCGTACCACCCCAGAGCGCTTTTCCGCTGCTGAAAATGCGCACGTGGTTGTAAACCGGCGGCGGCCCTGCCCGCAGCGTAGGTCGCAGGCTCCCGGACTGTGGAGCCTGTCGGGACCCAGCGAGGGCCCGGGAAGCCTGCCCCCCCCGCCCCGGTACTGCTGGGGGCCGGGGCGCCGTACCAACCCACAGCGCTTTTCCGCGGCTAAAATGCACGCGGGGTGGTGCCCCGGCGGCGGCCCTGCCCGCAGCGCAGGTCATTGTGCCCCGGCCTATGGAGCCTGCCGGGGACCAGCGAGGTCTCGGGGAGCCTGCCCCCGCTGCCCCAGTCTTGCTGGGGGCCCGCGCGCCGTAACACCCCATAGCGCTTTTCTGCGGCTTAATATGCGTGCGGGGTGGTGCCCCGTCGGCGGCCCTGCCCGCAGCGCAGGTCGCCGTGCCCCAGCCTGCGGAGCCTGCCGGGGACCCGCGAGGGACCGGAGAGCCTGCCCCCCCCGCCCCGGTCCTGCTGGGGTCGGGGCGCCGTACCAATTCACAGCGCTTTTCCGCGGTTGAAAATGTGCGCGTTGTGGTGCCCCGGCGGCGGCCCTGCCAACAGCGCAGGTCGCCGAGCCCCGGCCTACGGAGCCTGCCGGGGATCGGCGAGGATTTGGGGAGCCTGCCCCCGCTGCCCCGGTCCGGCTGGGGTCCAGGTCGCCGTACAACCCCACAGCGCTTTTCCGTGGCTGAAAATGCGCGAGCGGTGCTGCACCGGCGGCGGCCCTGCCCGCAGCGCCGGTCGCCATGCCCCGGCCAGCGTAGCCTGCCAGAGACCCGCGAGGGCCCGGGGATCCTGCCCCCGCCGCCCCGATCCTACTGGGGGCCAAGACGACATACCACCCCACAGCGCTTTTCCGCGGCTGAAAATGCGCGTGGGGTGGTGCCCCGGCGGCGGCCCTGCTCGCAGCGCAGGTCTCCGGCCCTCGGCAGAGGAGCCTGCCAGGGCCTTGCGAGGGCCCAGGGAGCCTTCCCCCGCCGCCTGAGTCTTGCTGGGGTCCGGGGCGCCGTACCAACCCACAGGGCTGTTCCGCGGCTGAAAATGCGCCCAAGGTGGTGCCCCGGCGGTGGCCCTGCCCGCAGCGTAGTTCCCCGGCCCCCGGCCTGCGGAGCCTGCCGGGGACCCGCGAAGGACCGGGTAGCCTGCCCCCACCGCCCCGATCCTACTGGGGGCCAAGGCGCCGTAACACCCCACAGCGCTTTTTCGCGGCTGAAAATTCGCGCCGGGTGGTGCCCCGGCGGCGGCCCTGCCGTAGCGCAGGTTGTCGTGCCCAGGCCTGCGGAGCCTGCCGGGGCCCAGCGAGGGCCCAGGAAGCCTGCCCGCGCCGCCCCTGTCCTGCTGGGTGCCGGGACGCCGTACCACCCCATAGCGCTTTTCCGCGGCTGAAAATGCGCGCGGGGTGGTGCCCCGGCGGCGGCCCTGCCCGCAGCGCAGGTCGTCGTGCCCCGTCCTGCGGAGCCTGCCGGAGCCCCGCGAGGGCCCGGGGAGCCTGCCCCCCCGCCCCGATTCTGCTCGGAGCCGGGGCGCAGTACCACCCCACAGCGATTTTCCGCGGCTGAAAATGCGCGCGGGGTGGTGCCCCGGCGGCGGCCTTACCCGAAGCGCAGGTTGCAGGCCTCCGGCTTGCGGAGCACTCCAGTGCCTTGCTAGGGCTCTGGAAGCCTGTCCGCACCACCTTTGTCCTGCTGGGGGCCGGGGCGCCGTACCACACCACAGCGCTTTTCCGCGGCTGAAAATGCGCGCGGGGTGGTGCCCTGGCGGCGTCCCTGCCCGCAGCGCAGGTCGCCGTGCCCCAGCCAGCGGAGCCTGCCGGGGCCAAGCGAGGGCCCGGGGAGCCTGCCGGTGCTGCCCCGGTCCTGCTGGGGGCCGGGGCGCTGTACCACCCCACATGCTTTTCCGCGGCTGAAAATGCGCGAGGGGTGGTGCACCGGCGGCGGCCCTGCCCGATGTGCAGGTCACCATGCTCCGGCCAGCGGAGCCTGCCGGAGGCCCGCGAGGGCCAGGGGAGCCTGCCCCCGCCGCCCCGGTCCTGCTTGGGCCCGGGGCACCGTACCACCCCGTAGCGCTTTTCCGCGGCTGAGAATGCGCGCTGGGTGTTGCCCCGGCGGCGGCCCTGCCTAGAGCGCAGGTCGCCGACCCCTGGCCTGCGGAACCTGCCGGGGCCAAGCGAGGGCCCGGGGAGCCTGCCGGTGCTGCCCCGGTCCTGCTGGGGGCCGGGGCGCTGTACCACCCCACATGCTTTTCCGCGGCTGAAAATGCGCGAGGGGTGGTGCACCGGCGGCGGCCCTGCCCGATGTGCAGGTCACCATGCTCCGGCCAGCGGAGCCTGCCGGAGGCCCGCGACGACCCGGGGAGCCTACCCCGCCGCCCCGGTCCTGCTTGGGCCCGGGGCACCGTACCACCCCGTAGCGCTTTTCCGCGGCTGAGAATGCGCGCTGGGTGTTGCCCCGGCGGCGGCCCTGCCTAGAGCGCAGGTCGCCGACCCCTGGCCTGCGGAACCTGCCGGGGCCTTGCGAGGGCCCAGGGAGCCTGCCCCTGCTGCTCCGGTCTTCCTGGGGGCCAGGGCGCCGTACAACCCCACAGCGCTTTTCCACGGCTGAAAATTCCCGTGGGGTGGTGCAACGACGGCGGCTCTACCTGCAGTGCAGGTCGCCGGCCCCCGGCCTGCACAGTCTGCCGGGGCCCTGCGAGGGCCCGGGGAGCCTGCCCCCGCCACCCTGGTCCTGCTGGGGGCCGGGGCGCAGTACCACCCCAAAGCGCTTTTCCGCGGCTGAAAATGCGCGCGGGGAGGTGCCCCGGCGGCGGCCATGCCCGCAGCGCAGGTCGTTGAAACCCGGCCTGCGGAGCCTGCCGGGGCCCCGCGAGGGCCCTGGGAGCCTGCCCCCGCCGCCCCTGTCCTGCTGGGGGCCGGGGCGCCCTACCACCCCAAGTGCTTTTCCGTGGCTGAAAATGCGCGCGGGGTGGTGCCCCGGCGGCGGCATTGCGCGAAGCAGAGGTCGCCGTTCCCCGGTCTGCGGAGCCTGCTGGGGCCCTGCGAGGGCCCGGGGAGCCTGCCCCCGCCGCCCCGATCCTACTGGGGGCCAAGACGACATACCACCCCACAGCGCTTTTCCGCGGCTGAAAATGCGCGTGGGGTGGTGCCCCGGCGGCGGCCCTGCTCGCAGCGCAGGTCTCCGGCCCTCGGCAGAGGAGCCTGCCAGAGCCCCGCTAGGGGCCGGGGAGCCTGCCCCCGCCGCCCCGGTCCTGCTGAGGCCCAAGGCGCCGTACCACACCACAGCGCTTTTCCGCGGCTGAAAATGCGCGCATGCTGGTGCCCCAGCGGCGGACCTGCCCGCAGCGCAGGTCGCAGGCTCCCGGACTGCGGAGCCTGCCGGTGTCCAGCAAGTGCCCGGGAAGCCTGCCCCTTCCGCCCCGGTCCTGCTGGGGGGCAGGCGCCGTACCACCCCACAGCGCTTTTCCGCGGCTGAAAATGCACGCGTGGTGGTGCCCCGGCGGCGGCCCTGCTCGCTGCGCAGGTCGTCGGCCCTTGCCCTGCGGAACCTGCCAGGGCCCAGCGAGAGCCCGAGGAGCCTGCCCCCGCCGCCCCGGATCTGCTGGGGCCCGGGGCGCCGTAACACCACACAGCGCTTTTCCGCGGCTGAAAATGCGCGCGGGATTTTGCCCCGACGGCGGCCCTGCCCGCAGCGCAGGTCGCCGGCCCCCGGCCTGCGTAGCCTGCCGGGGCCCCGCGAGTGTTCAGGGAGCCTGCCCCTGCCTCCCCGGTCCTGCTAAAGGCCGGGGCGCCGTACCACCTCCCAGCGCTTTTCCGCGGCTGAAAATGTGCGCGGGGTTGTGGCCCGGCGGCGGCCCTGCCCGCAGCGTAGGTCGCCGGCCTGCGGATCCTTCCAGGGCCCCGTGAGGGCCCGTGGATCATGCCCTTGCTGCCTGGATCCTGTTGGAGGCCGGGGCGCGTACCACCCCACAGCGCTTTTCCACGGCTAAAAATGCGCGCGGCGTGGTGCCCCGGCGGCGGCCCTACCCGCAGCGCAGGTTGCCACCCCCGGCCTGCGGAGCCTGCTGGGGCCCCGCGAGGGTCCGAGGAGGCTGCCAGTGCCGTCCCAGTCCTGCTGGGGGCCGGGGCGCCGTCCCACCCCAAGTGCTTTTCCGTGGCTGATAATGCGCGCGGGGCGGTGCCCCGGCGGCGGCCCTGCCCGCAGCGCAGGTCCACGAACCTTGGGCTGCGGAGCCTGCCGGAGCCCCACGAGGGACCGGGGAGCCTGCCCCCGCCGCCCCATTCCTGCTGGAGGCCGGGGCGCCGTACCGCCCCACAGCGCTTTTCTGCGGGTGAAAATGCGCGCGGGGTGGTGCCCCGGCAACGGCCCTGCCCGCAGCGCAGGTCACCGGACCCCGGCGTGCGGAGCCTGCCGGGGCCCCGCTAGGGCCCGTGGAGCCTGTCCCCGCCGCTACGGTCCTTGTGGGGGCCGGGGCGCCATACCATCCCACAGCGCTTTTCTGCGGCTGAAAATGCGCGCGGGGTGGTGCCCCGGCAACGGCCCTGCCCGCAGCGCAGATCGCCGGCCCCCGGCCTGCGGAGCCTACCTGGGACCCGCGAGGGCCCGGGGAGCCTGCCCCCGCCGCCCCGATCCTGCTGTGGGCCCGGGCACCGTACCACCCCACAGCACTTTTCTGCGGCAGAAAATGGGCGCAAGGTGGTGCCCCGGCGGCGGCCCTGACTGCAGCGCAGGTCGCCGGCCCCCGGCCTGCGGAGCCTTCCGGGGCCCCACGAGGTCCCTGAGAGCCTGCTCCCGCCGCCCCGGTCCTGCTGGGGGCCGGGGCGCCGTACCACCCAACAGCGCTTTACCGCGGCTGAAAATGCGCGTGGGGTGGTGCCCTGGCGGCGGCCCTGCCCGCAGCGCAGGTCGCCGGCCCCTGGCCTGCGGACCCTGCCGGGGCCGCCCGAGAGCCCGGGGAGGCTGCCCACGCCGCCCAGGTCCAGTTGGGGGCCGGGGCGCATACCACCCTACAGCGTTTTCTGCGGCTGAAAATGCGCGCGAGGTGGTTCCCCGGCGGCGGCTCTGCCCCCACCGCAGGTCGCCGACCCCGGCCTGAGGAGCCTGCCGGGGCCCCACGATTGCCCGTGTAGCCTGCCCCCGCCGCCCCGGTCCTGCTGGGGTCGGGGCGCCGTACCACACCACAGTATTTTTCCGCGGCTGAAATAGTGCGTGGGTTGGTAACCTGGCGGCGGCCCTATCGCAGCGCAGATCGCCGGCCCCCAGCTTGCAGAGCCTGCAGGGGTCCCACGAGTTCCCGTGATGCCTGCCCCCGCTGCCCTGGTCCTGCTGGGGGCCGGGGCGGCGTAACACACCACAGCGTTTTTCCGTGGCTGAAAATGCGCGCGTGGTGGTACCGCCGCGGCGGCCCTGCCCCCAGCGCAGGTCGCCGGCCCCCGGCCTGCGGAGCCTGGCGGGACCCCACGAGTGCACGGGGAGCATGCCACCGCCGCCCCGGTGCTGCTGGGGGACGGGGCGCTGTACCACCCCACAGCGTTTTTCCGCGGCTCAAAATGCGCGCGGGGTGGTACCCTTGCGGCGGCCCTGCCCCCAGCCCAACTCGCCGGCCCTCGGCCTGCGGGGCCTGCCGGGTCCCCGCGAGTGCCCGGGATGCCTGCCCCCGCCGCCCCAGTCCTGCTTGGGACGGAGGGGTCGTACCACCCCATAGCGTTTTTCTGCGGCTGAAAATGAGCGCGGGGTGGTGCCCCCGTTGCGGCCATGCCCGCATCGCAGGTTCAGGACCCCGACCTGCGGAGTCTGCCGGGGCTTCGCGAGGGCACGGGGAGCATGTCCCCGCCGCCCTGGTGCTGCTGGGGCCAGGGGCAACGTACCATCCCACAGCGTTTTTCCGCGGCTGAAAATGCGCGCGGGATTGGTAACCTGGCGGTGGCCATGCCCACAGCGCAGGTCGCCGACCCCCAGCTTGTAGATCCTTCAGGGGTCCCGCGAGTGCATGGGATGCCTGCCCCCGACGCCCTGGTACTGCTGGGGGCCGGGGCACCGTACCACTCCACAAAGTTTTTCCGTGGCTGAAAATGCGCGCGGAGTGGTACCCCCACGGCGGCCCTGCCCCGAGGGCACGTCGCCAGCCCCCGGTCTCCGGAGCTTGCCAGGGCCCTGCGAGTGCACGGGGAGCATGCCCCCGCCGCCCCGGTGTTGCTGAAAGCCGGGTCTATGTTCCACCCCACAGCGTTTTTCCGCGCCTGAAAATGCACGCGGGGTGGTGCCCCGGCGGCGGCCCTGCTAGCAGCGCAGGTCGCCGGCCCACGGCCTGCGGGGCCTGCCGTGGCTCCGCGAATACCCAGGATGCCTGCCCCCGCTGCCCCATTCCTGCTGGAGGCCAGGGCGCCGTACCACCCCACAGCGTTTTTCCGCGCCTGTAAATGCGCGCGGGGTGGTACCCCGGCGGCGGCCCTCCCCGCAGCGGAGGTTGCCGGCCCCAGGCCTGGGGAGCCTGCCGGGGCCCTGCGAGTGCCCGGGGAGCATGCCCCCACCACCCCGGTGCTGCTGGGGGCCAGGGCGCCGTACCACCCCACAGCGTTTCTTCGCGGTTGAAATGCGCGCGGGGGGGTACCTCCGCGGCGGCCCTGCCCCCTGCGCAGAACGCCGGCTCCCAGCCTGCGGAGCCTGGCTGGGACCCGTGAGTGCACGGGGAGCATGCCCTCGCAGCCCCGGTCTTACTGGGGCCCGGTGCGCCGTACCATCCCACAGAGTTTTTCCGCGGCTGAAAATGCGAACGGAGTGGTATCCCGGTGGCAGCCCTTCCCGCAGCGCAGGTTGCTGGTTCCAGGCCTGGGAGGCCTACCGGGGTCACGCGAGTGCCCGGGGAGCATACCCCGTTGCCCCGGTGCTGCTGGGGGACAGGACGCCATACCACCCCACAGAGTTTTTCCGCGGCTGAAAATGCGCGCGGGGTGGTATCCCCGCGGCGGCCATGCCCCCAGCACAGGACGCCGGCCTTCGGCCTGCGGAGCCTGGCAGGGCCCCGCGAGTGCAGGGGGAGCATGCCCCTGCAGCCTCTGTTCTACTGGGGCCCGGGGCGCTGTACCTCCCCACAGCGTTTTTCCGCGGCTGAAAATGCGCGCGGGGTGGTACCCCCGAGGCAGCCCTGCCCGAATCGCAGGTCGCCGTCCCCCAGCTTGCAGAGCGTGCAGGGGTCCCGCGAGTGCCCGGGATGCCTGCCCCCGCCGCCCCGGTCCTGCTGGGGGCCGGGGCGCCAAACCACCACACAGCGTTTTTCCGCGGCTGAAAATGCCCGCGTGGTGGGACCCCCGCGGCGGCCCTGCCCCCAGCGCAGGTGGTCGATCCCCGGCCTGTGGAGCCTGCCGTGGCTCCGCGAATCCCCAGGATGCCTGCCCCCGCCGCCCCGGTCCTGCTGGAGACCAGGGCGCCGTACCACCCCACAGCGTTTTTACGCACCTGAAAATGCGCGCGGGGTGGTACCCCGGCGGCGGCCCTTTCCCCAGCGTAGGTTGCTGGACCCAGGCCTGGGGAGCCTGCCGAGGCCCCGTGAGTGCCCGGGGAGCACACCCCGCCGCCCCGGTGCTGCTGGGTTACAGGGCGCCGTACCACCCCACAGCGTTTTTCCGCGGCTGAAAATGCGCGCGGGGTGGTACCCCTGCGACGGCCCTGCCCCCAGCGCAAGTCGCCGGCCCCAGGCCTAGGGGCCAGCCGGGGCCCCGCGAGTGCCCGTGATGCCTGCGCGCGTCGCCCTGGTCCTGCATGGGACTGAGGGGCCGTACCACCCCACAGCGTTTTTCTGCGGCTGAAAATGTGCGCTGGGTGGTGCCCCGGCGGTGGCCCTTCCGGAACGCAGGTCACCGTCCACCGACATGCGGAGTCTGCCGTGGCCACGCGAGTGCACCGGCATCATGCCCCCGACACCCCGGTGCTGTTGAAGGCCGGTGCGCCGTACCACCCCACAGCGTTTTTCAGTGGCTGAAATAGCGCGCGGGGTGGTAACCTGGCGGCAGCCCTGTCGCAGCGCAGATAGCCGGTTCCCAGCTTGTAGATCCTTCAGGGGTCCCGCGAGTGCCCGGGATGCCTGCCCCCACCGCCCTGGTCCTGCTGGGGGCCGGGGCGCCGTACCACTCCACAGCGTTTTTCCGTGGCTGAAAATGGGCGCGAAGTGGTACCTCCGCGGCGGCTCTGCCCCGATGGCAGGTCGCCAGCCCCCGGCCTGCGGAGCCTGCCGGGGCCCCGAGAGTGCACGGGGAGCATGCCCCCGCCGCCCCGGTGTTGCTGAAAGCCAGGTCTCTGTACCACCCCACAGCGTTTTTCCGCGGCTGAAAATGCGCGCGGGGTGGTGCCCCGGCGGCGGCCCTGTCCGCAGCGCAGGTTGCCGGTTCCAGGCCTGGCGAGCCTACCGGGGCCACACGAGTGCCCGGGGAGCATGCCCCCGCCGCCCCGGTTCTGCTGGGGGCCAGGGCGCCGTACCACCCCCCAGCGTTTTTCTGCGGCTGAAAATGCACGCGGGGTGGTGCCCCGGCGGCGGCCTTGCCCGCAGCGCAGGTCGCCGACCCCCGGCCTGCGGAGACTGTCGGGGGCACGCAAGTGCAAGGGGAGAATGCCCCCGCAACCCCGGTGATGCTGGGGGCCGAGGCGCTGTACCACCCCACAGCGTTTTTAGGCGGCTCAAAATGCTCGCGGGGTGGTACCCCGTCGGCGGCCCTTCCCGCAACGCAGGTCACCGGCCCCAGGCCTGGGGAGCCTGCCGGGGCCCTGCCTGTGCCCGTGGAGCATGCCCCCGCCTTCCCGGTGCTGCTGTGGGCCGGGGCGCCGTACCACACCACAGCGTTTTTCCGCGGCTGAAAGTGCGCGCGGGGTGGTAACCTGGCGGCGGCCCTGCCCGCAGCGCAGAACGTCGGCCACCAGCTTGCAGAGCATACAGGGGTCCCGCGAGTGCCCGGGATGCCTGCCCCCGCCGCCCTGGTCCTGCTGAGTGCCGGGGCGCCGTTCCACCCCACAGCGTTTTTCCGCGCTTGAAATTGCGCGCGGGGTGGTACCCCCGCGGCGGCCCTGCCCCCAGCGCAGGTCGCAGGCCCCTGGCCTAGGGAGCCTGCCGGGGCCCCGCGAGTGCCCGTGATGCCTGCGCGCGTCGCCCTGGTCCTGAATGGGACTGAGGGGCCGTACCACCCCACAGCGTTTTTCTGCGGCTGAAAATGCGCGCTGGGTGGTGCCCCGGCGGTGGCCCTTCCGGAACGCAGGTCACCGTCCACCGACCTGCGGAGTCTTCCGTGGCCCCGCGAGTGCACGGGGAGCATGCCCCCGCCACCCTGGTGCTGTTGAAGGCCGGTGCGCCGTACCACCCCACAGCGTTTTTCCGCGGCTGAAATAGCGCGCGGGGTGGTAACCTGGCGGCGGTCCTGTCGCAGCGCAGATAGCCGGCCCCCAGCTTGCAGAGCCTGCAGGGGTCCCGCGAGTTCCCGCGAAGCCTGCCCCCGCTGACCTGGTCCTGCTGGGGGCCGGGGCGGCGTAACAAACCACAGCGTTTTTCCGCGGCTGAAAATGCGCGCGTGGTGGTACCGCCGCGGCGGCCCTGCCCCCAGCGCAGGTCGCCGGCCCCCGGCCTACGGAGCCTGATGGGGCCCCGCGAGTGCCCGGGATGCCTGCCCCTGCCTCCCAGGTGCGACTGGGGCCCGGGGCGCTGTACCACCCCACAGCATTTCTCCGCGGCTGAAAATGCTCGCGGGGTGGTGCCCTGGCGGCGGCCCTGCCCACAGCGCAAGTCGCCGGCCCTCGGCCTGCGGGGCCTGCTGGGTCCCCGCGAGTGCCCGGGATGCCTGTCCCCGCCACCCTGGTCCTGCTTGGGACCGAGGCGCCGTACCACCCCATAGAGTTTTTCTGCGGCTGAAAATGCGCGCGTGGTGGTACCCCCGTTGCGGCCCTGCCCGCAGTGCAGGTCGCAGGACCCCAGCCTGCGGAGCCTACCGGGGCCCCGCGAGGGCACAGGGAGCATGTCCCCGCCGCCCCGGTGCTGCTGGGGCCCGGGGCGCCGTACCACCCCACAGCGTTTTTCCGTGGCTGAAAATGCGCGCGGGGTGGTAACCTGGCGGTGGCCCTGCCCGCAGCGCAGGTCGCCGACCCCCAGCTTGTAGATCCTTCAGGGGTCCCGCGAGTGCCGGGATGCCTGCCCCCTCCGCCCTTGTCCTGCTGGGGGCCGGGGCGCTGTACCACTACACAGCGTTTTTCCGTGGCTGAAAATGCGCGTGAAGTGGTACCCCCGCAGTGGCTCTGCCCCGAGGGCAGGTCGCCAGCCCCCGGCCTGCGGAGCCTGCCGGCGCGCCACGAGTGCACGGGGAGCATGCCCCCGCCGCCCCGGTGTTGCTGAAAGCCGGGTCTCCGTACCACCCCACAGCGTTTTTCTGTGGCTGAAAATGCGCGCGGGGTGGTGCCCCGGCGGCGGCCCTGCCCGCAGCGCCGGTTGCCGGTTCCAGGCCTGGCGAGCCTGCCGGGGCCACGCGAGTGCCCGGGGAGCATACCCCGCTTCCACGGTGCTGCTGGGGAACAGGGCGCCGTACCACCACATAGCGTTTTTCCGCGGTTGAAAATGCTCGCGGGGTGGTACCCCTGCGACGGCCCTGCCCCCAGCGCAAGTCGCCGGCCCCAGGCCTGAGAGGCCAGCCGGGGCCCCGCGAGTGCCCGGGATGTCTGCCCCCGCCGACCCGGTCCTGCTGGGGGCCGGGGCGCCGTACCACCCCACCGCGTTTTTCCGTGGTTGAAAATGCGCGCGGGATGGTGCTCGGGCGGCGGCCCTGCCCGCAGCGCAGGTTGCCGGCCCCAGGCCTGGGGAGCTTGCAGGGCCCCTCGAGTGCTCGGGGAGTATGCCCCCGCCGACCCGGTGCTGCTGGGGGCCGGGGGACCGTACCACCCCATAGCGTTTTTCCGGGCCGAAAATGCGCGCTGGGTGGTACCCCGGCGGCCTCCCTTCCGGAACGCAGGTTACCAGCCCCCGGCCTGCGGAGCCTGTCTGAGGCTTGCAAGTGCCTGGGATGCCTGCCCCCGCCGCCCCGGTGCTGCTGGGGGCCGGGGCGCCATACCACCCCACAGCGTTTTTCCGTGGCTGAAAATGCGCGCGGGGTGGTATCACCGCGGCCGCCCTGCCCGGAGCACAGGTCGACGGCCCCCGGCCTGCGGAGTCTACCGGGGCCCCACGAGGGCGCGGGGAGCATGACCCTGTCGCCCCGGTGCTGCTGTGGCCCGGGGCGCCGTACCACCCCACAGCGTTTTTCCGCGGCTGAAAATGCGCGCGGGGTGGTAACCTGGCAGCGGCCCTGCCCGCAGCGCAGATCGCCGGCCCCCAGCTTGCAGAGCCTGCAGGGGTCCCGCGAGTGCCCGGGATGCCTGCTCCCGACGCCCTGGTCCTGCTGGGGGCCAAGGCGGTGTACCACCCCACAGCGTTTTTTTGCGGCTGAAAATGCGCGCGTGGTGCTACCCCCGCGGCGGCCCTGCCCCCAGCGCAGGTCACCGGCCCCAGGCCTGCGGAGCCTGCCGTTGCCCCACGAGTGCCCCGGATGCCAGCCCCCGCGGCCTCGGTGCTGCTGGGGTCCGGGGCGCCATACCACCCCAAGTGTTTTCTTGCGGCTGAAAATGCGCGCAAGGTGGTGCCCCGGCGGCGGCCTTGTCCGCAGCGCAGATCGCCTGCCCCCGGTTTGCGGAGCGTGCCGTGGCCCCGCGAGTGCCCGGGATGCCTGCCCCCGCCGCCCCGGTGCTGCTGGTGGCCGGAGCGCCGTACCACCCCACAGCGTTTCTCCGCAGCTGAAAATGCGCGCGGGGTGGTACCACCGCGGCGGCCCTGCCCCGAGCGCAGGTCGATGGCCCCGGCCTGCGGAGCTTGCCGGGGCCCCGAAAGTGCCTGTGATGCCTGCCCCCGCCTCCCCGGTGCTGCTGGGGGCCGGGTCGCCGTACCACCGCACAGCTTTTTTCCGCGGCTAAAAATGTGCATGGGGTGGTGCCCCGGCAGCGGCCTTGCCAGCAGCGTAGGTCGCCGGCCCCTTGCCTGCGGAGCCTCCTGGGGCTCCGCGAGTGCCCAGGATGCCTGCCCCCGCCACCCCGGTCCTGCTGGGGGCCGGGGCGCCGTACCACCCCACAGCGTTTTTCGGCGGCTGAAAATACGCGCGGGGTGGTACCCCGGCGGCGGCCCTTTCCCCAGCGTAGGTTGCCGGACCCAGGCCTGGGGAGCCTACCGAGGCCCCGCGAGTGCCCTGGGAGCATGTCCCCACCGCCCCGGTGCTGCTGGGGTCCGGGGCCCTGTACCACCCCACAGCGTTATTCCACGGCAGAAAATGCGCGCATGTGGTGTCCCGGTGGCGCCCCTTCATGCTGCTCAGGTTGCCGAACCCCACCTTGTCGGGGTCCCGCTAGTGTCAGGGATGCCTGCCCCCCGCCCCGGTCCTTCTGGGGCCCGGGTCGCCGTACCACCCCAGTGCGTTTTTCCGTGGCTAAAAATGCTTGCGGAGTAGTGCCCCCGCGGCAGCCCTACCCCCAGATCAGGTCGCCGGCCCCCAGCCTGCGGTGCCTGCCGGGGTCCCGTGAGTGCCCGGGATGCCTGCCCCCGCCGCCCTGGTCTTGATGGGGGCCGGGGTGCCGTACAACCCCACAGCGTTTTTCCGCGGCTGAAAATGCGCGCGGGGTGGTGCCCCAGTGGCGGCCCTGCCAGAACCGCAGGTTGCCTGCCCACGGTCTGCGGAGCCTGCCGGGGCTACGTGAGTGCCCGCGTAGCCTGCCCCCGCCACCCCGGTCCTGCTCGGGGACGGGGCGCCGTACCACCCCACAGCGTTTTTCCGCGGCTGAAAATTCGCGCAGGGTGGTAAACCGGCGGCGGCCCTGCTCGCAGCGCAGGTTGCCCGCCCCAGGCTTGGTGAGCCTGCCTGGGCCCCGCGAGTGCTCGGGGAGCATGCCCCCACCTACCCGGTGCTTCTGGGGGCCGGGGCGCCATACCACCCCACAGCCTTTTTCCGCGGCTGAAAATGCGCGCGGGGTGGTACACCCGCGGCGGCCCTGCCCACAGCGCAGGACGCCGGCTTCCGGCCTGCGGATCCTGGCGGGGCCCCGCGAGTGCATGGGGATCATGCCCCCGCAGCCCCGGTCCTACTGGGGCCCTGGGAGACGTATCACCCCACAACGTTTTTCCATGGATGAAAATGCGCGCGGAATGTTACCCCGGCGGTGTCCTTTCCCGCAGCTCAGGTTGCCGTCACCAGGCCTGGGGAGCCTACCGGGGCCCCACGAGTGCCCGGGGAGCATGCCCGTGCCGCCCCGGTGCTCCTGGGGGCCGGGGCGAAGTACCACCCCACAGCGTTTTTCGGCGGCTGAAAATGCGCGCGGCGTGGTACCCCGGCGGCGGTCCTGCCCGAAGCACAGGTCGCTGGCCCCCAGATTGCAGAGCCTGCCGGGGCCCCGCGAGTGCCCGGGATGCCTTCCCTCGCCGTCCCGGTGCTGCTGGGGGCTGGGGCGCCGAACCACCCCGCAGCGATTTTCCGCGGCTGAAAATGCGCGCGGGGTGGTGCCACAGCGGCGGCCCTGCCTGCAGCGCAGGTCGCCGGCCCCCGGCTTGCGGAGTCTGCCGTGGCCCCGCGAGTGCCAGGGATGCCTGCCCCGCCGCCCCGGTCCTACCGGGGCCCGGGTCGACGTACCACCCCATAGCGTTTTTCCGCAGCTGTAAATGCACGCGGGGTGGTGCCTCGGCGGCGGCTCTGCCCGTGGCGCAGGTCGCCGACCCCCTACCTGCGGAGACTATCGGGGCCCCGCGAGTGCCAGGGATGCCTACCCCACCGCCACGGTCCTACTGGGGCCCGGGTCGCCGTACCACCCCATAGTGTTTTTCCACAGCTGAAAATGGGCGCGGTGTGGTACCACCGCGGTGGCCCTGCCCCCAGCGCAGGTCGCCGGTGCCCGGCCTGCGGAGCCAACCGGGGCCCCACGAGTGCATGGGAAGCATGCCCCCGTAGCCCCGGTGCTGCTGGGGGCCGGGGCGCCGTACCACCCCACAGCGTTTTTGGGCGCCTGAAAATTCGCGTGGGGTGGTACCCCGGCGGCGGCACTGCCCGCAGCGCAGGTTGTCGGCCCGAGGCCTGGGGAGCCTACCGGGGCCCCGCGAGTGCTCGAGATGCCTATCCCGCCGCCCCGGTCCTGCTTGGGACCGAGGGGCCGTACCACCGCACAGCGTTTTTCCGCGGCTGAAAATGCGCGCTGGGTGGAACCCCCGCGGCGGCCCTGCCCCCAGCGCAGTTCGCCGGTCCCCGGCCTGCGGAGCCTCCCGGGGCCACGCGAGTGCACGGGAAGCATGCCCCCGCATCCCCGGTGCTGCTCGAGGCCAGGGCGCCGGACCACCCCACATGGTTTTGGGGCGGATGAAAATGCGTGCGGGGTTGTAACCAGTCGGCGGCCCTGCCCGCAGCGCAGATTGCCGGCCCCAGGCCTGGGTAGCCTACCGAGGCCCCGCGAGTGCACGGGGAGTATGCCCCCGCCACTCTGGTGCTGCTGGGAGCCGGGTCGCCGAACCTCCCCACAGTGTTTTTCCTCGGCTGAAAATGCGCGCGGGGTGGTACCCCCGCGGAGGCCCTGCCCGTAGCGCAGGTTGCCGGCCCCAGGTCAGGGGAGCCTGCCGGGGCTCCGCAATTGCCCGGGGAGCATGCCTTCACCGCCCCGGTGCTGCTGGGGGCCGGGGCGCCGTACCACCCCACAGCGTTTTTCCGCGGCTGAAAATGCGCGCGAGGTGGTACTTCGGCGGCCGCCCTGCGCGCAGCGCATTTCACCGGCCCCACGCCTTGGGAGCCTGCCGGGGCCCCGCTAGTGCCTGGGGAGCATGCCTCCGCCGCCCCGGTGCTACTGGGGACCGGGGCGACGCATCACCCCACAGCGCTTTTCCGCTGCGGAAATTGCACGCGGGGTGGTGCCCTGGCGGTGGCCCTGCCCGCAACGCAGGTCGCGGGCCCCCGGCCTGCGGAGCCTGCCACGGCCCCACGAGTGCACGAGAGCATTTCCCCGCTGCCCCGGTGCTGCTGGGTGTGGGGTGCCGTACCACCCCATAGCGATTTTCGGCGGCTGAAAATGGGCTCGGCGTGGTACCCCGGCGACGGTCCTGCCCGAAGCGCAGGTTTCCGGCCCCAGGCCTGGGGAGCCTGCCGGGGCCCCGCTAGTGCCCGGGGAGCATGCCCCCGTTGCCCCGGTGCTGCTGAAAGCCGGGTCGCCGTACCACCCCACAGCGTTTTTCCGCTGCTGAAAATGCGCGCGGGGTGGTGCCCCGGTGGCGGCCCTGCCAGCAGCGCAGGTCGCCGGTCCCCAGATTGCAGAGCCTGCAGGGGCCCCGCGAGTGCCCGGGATGCCTGCTCCCGCCGCCCCGGTCCTGCTCGGGGCCGGGGCGCCGTAACACCCCACAACGTTTTTCCGCGTCTGAAAATGCGCGCGGGGTGGTAACCTTGCAGCGGCCCTGCCCATCGCAGGTCGCCGGCCCCCATCCTGCGTAGCCTGCCGGGGCCCCGCGAGTGCCCGGGATGCCTGCCCTCGCCGCCCCGGTGCTGCTGGGGGCTGGGGCGCCGAATCACCCCACAGCGATTTTCCGCGGCTGAAAATGCGCGCGGGGTGGTGCCACAGCGGCGGCCCTGCCTGCAGCGCAGGTCGCCGGCCCCCGGCCTGCGGAGTCTGCCGTGGCCCCGCGAGTGCCAGGGATGCCTTCCCCGCCGCCCAGGTCCTACTGGGGCCCAGGTCGACGTACCACCCCACAGCGTTTTTCCGCAGCTGTAAATGCACGCGGGGTGGTGCCTCGGCGGCGGCTCTGCCCGTGGCGCAGGTCGCCGACCCCCTACCTGCGGAGACTGTCGGGGCACCCGAGTGCCAGAAATGCCTACCCCACCGCCACGGTCCTACTGGGGCCCGGGTCGCCGTACCACCCCATAGTGTTTTTCCACAGCTGAAAATGGGCGCAGTGTGGTACCACCGCGGTGGCCCTGCCCCCAGCACAGGTCGCCGGTCCCCGGCCTGCGGAGCCAACCGGGGCCACGCGAGTGCATGGGAAGCATGCCCCCGTAGCCCCGGTGCTGCTGGGGGCCGGGGCGCCGTACCACCCCACAGCGTTTTTGGGCGCCTGAAAATTCGCGTGGGGTGGTACCCCGGCGGCGGCACTGCCCGCAGCTCAGGTCGCCGGCCCCAGGCCTGCGGAGTCTGCCGTGGCCCCGCGAGTGCCAGGGATGCCTACCCCACCGCCACGGTCCTACTGGGGCCCGGGTCGCCGTACCACCCCATAGTGTTTTTGCACAGCTGATAATGCGCGCAGTGTGGTACCACCGCGGTGGCCCTGCCCCCAGCGCAGGTCGCCGGTCCCCGGCCTGCGGAGCCTACCGGGGCCACGCGAGTGCACTGGAAGCATGTCCCCGTATCCCCGGTGCTGCCTGGGGCCAGGGCGCCGTACCACCCTACAGCGTTTTTGGGCGCCTGAAAATTCGCGTGGGGTGGTACACGGCGGCGGCCCTGCCCGCAGCGCAGGTTGCAGGCCCGAGGACTGGGGAGCCTACGGCGACCCCGCAAGTGCTCGAGATGCCTATCCCGCCGCCCCGGTCCTGCTTGGGACCGAGGGGCCGTACCACCGCACAGCGTTTTTCCGCGGCTGAAAATGCGCGCTGGGTGGATCCTCCGCGGCGGCCCTGCCCGTAGCGCAGGTCGCCGGCCCCCTGCCGGCGGAGCCTGCCGGGGCCCCGCAAGTGCAAGGGGAGCATGACCCCGCAGCCCCGGTGTTGCTGGGGGCCTGGGGGCCGTACCACCCCACAGCGTTTTTGGGCGGATGAAAATGCGCGTGGGGTGTTAACCAGTCGGCGGTCCTGCCCGCAGCGCAGATTGCCGGCCCCAGGCCTGGGTAGCCTGCTGAGGCCCCGCGAGTGCCCGGGATGCCTGCCCCGCCGCCCCGGTCCTGCTGGGGGCTGGTGTGCCGTACCACCACACATCGTTTTTCCGCGGCTGAAAATGCGCGCGGGGTGGTACCCCGGCTGCGGCCCTGCCCGAAGCGCAGTTCGCAGACCCCTGGCCTGTCGGGGCCCCGCGAGTCCAGAGATGCCTGCCCTGCCGCCCCGGTCTAACTGGGGCCCGGGTCGCCGTACCACCCCACAGCGTTTTTCCGCGGCTGAAAATGCGCGCGGGGTGGTGTCCCAGCGGCGGCCCTGCCAGAACGGCAGGTCGCCTGCCCACGGCCTGCGGAGCCTGCTGGGGCTACGTGAGTACCCGCGTAGCCTGACCCGCCACCACGATCCTGCTCGGGGACGGGGGGCCGTACCACCCTACAGCGTTTTTCCGCGGCTGAAAATTCGCGCGGGGTGGTAAACCGGCGGCGGCCCTGCCCGCAGCGCAGGTTGCCGGCCCCAGGCCTGGGGAGCCTGCCGGGGCCCCGCGAGTGCCCGGGATGCCTACCCCGCCGCCCCGGTCCTGCTGGGGGCTGGTGTGCCGTACCACCATACAGCGTTTTTCCGCGTCTGAAAATGCGCGCGGGGTGGTACCCCGGCTGCGGCCCTGCCCGCATGCAGGTTGCAGGCCCCAGGCCTGGGGAGGCTACCGGGGCCCCACGAGTGCCCTGGGAGCATGTCTTCTCCCGCCCGGTGCTACGGGGACGGGGCTCCGTACCACCCCAAAGCGTTTTTCTGCGGCTGAAAATGCACGCGGGGTGGTGTTCCGGTGGCGGCCCTTCCCGAAGCGCAGGTCGCAGACCCCTGGCCTGTCGGGGCCCCGCGAGTCCAGGGTTGCCTGCCCTGCCGCCCCGGTCTAACTGGGGCCTGGGTCGCCGTACCACCCCACAGCGTTTTTCCGCGGCTGAAAATGCGCGCGGGGTGGTGTCCCAGCGGCGGCCCTGCCAGAACGGCAGGTCGCCTGCCCACGGCCTGCGGAGCCTGCCGGGGCTACGTGAGTGCCCGCGTAGCCTGCCCCCGCCACCCCGGTACTGCTCGGGGACGGGGGGCCGTACCACCCCACAGCGTTTTTCCGCGGCTGAAAATTCGCGCGGGGTGGTAAACCGGCGGCGGCCCTGCCCGCAGCGCAGGTTGCCGGCCCCAGGCCTGGGGAGCCTGCTGGGGCCCCGCGAGTGCTCGGGGAGCATGCCCCCACCTCCCCGGTGCTTCTGGGGGCCGGGGCGCCGTACCACCCCACAGCCTTTTTCCGCGGCTGAAAATGCGGGCGGGGTGGTACACCCGCGGCGGCACTGCCCACAGCGCAGGACGCCGGCCCCCGGCCTGCGGAGCCTGGCGGTGCCCCGCGAGTGCACGGGGAGC